>VMDR010002186.1:0-98346 GCA_007922815.1 Macrotus californicus
AGAGGTAGAGGTAGAGGAGAGGATGAGAGAAAGGCTAGGGCAGGGGGCCAGCACCTTGCGGTGCAAGCAGACCAAGTGTAACCAAACCCTCCACGGGTTGCGACATGGCACAGCCTTTGGGCTCGGAACATTGGCCCTCATTTCTCAGCTCTGGTCCCTTGACTGGCTGTGTCATCTTGAATAATTACTTAGACTCTTTGACCTGTAGTTTCTCTTTATTTTTTTATATAGTAAAAAATGCACATGTCCAGAAAAGACATAACTGCAAAATCAACACCTGTGCAACTAAGACTACCATCCTGACTTTCATGGTATTCGTTTCTTTGCTTTTCTTTATATTTTTGCTTCCTAATTACCTATCCATAAATAATATATGTAGTTTACTTCTGCCCTGTTTTTTAACTTCATCAACTTCATGTAAGTGGGGTCATAAAGCACATTATTAGGCTTCCCAAGTCCCACAGTATGTTTTAGGGTTCAGGCATGTTGGGTAGAGCTGTAATTAATTCATTTTCATTCTAGTAAGAATAAATCCTATTTATTTGTCATCAGGCCATCTTAAACAAGGCTGCTGTGAACATCTGATGTGGATGAGTCTCCTGGCACACCTGTGCACGTCTCTCTCTTTGGAACATGCCTGAGAGTGGAGCCGCTGAAACCCAGGCAGGCACCGACTCTTACAGACACTGCCAACTCCCTGCCTAACGGTGTGTGCACGTGTCTGAGGCCCGCCATTCTCATCACTCTTTGGAATGTGCAGTCCTTTTTGTTCGGTCAGGCAGGTGGATGAGCAGAAGGACCATGCTGTGGTTTAATCTGCATTTCCCTAATTACTCTTGAGGTTGGGCACTGCCGCCTGTGTTCATTGGTCCCAAGGATTTCCTCTGCCGCAAGGTGGCTGCTCAAGTCTCTTGCCTATGTTTCTGCTGGCTTGTCTATCTTGGCCTGATTGCTTTGTGAGATAGAGGAGTGAGTCTTTTGATGGCTGTATATGTAGCCAAGTGCCTTCTTCCAATCTAAAGCTTATCTTTTCATTCTCTCAATCTACCTTTCAAAGAACAGATACTCTTCATTCTGTATCACAGGTGGCAAACATGAGGCCCACGGGCTGAATCCGGCCCTCCACCTTGTTTAACCCGGCCCGGCACCTTGTTTCTACCCAGCGACAGCACCAAGCTCTCACTTAGCTGTTAAGGAGCAGTCACATTTATACAGTCCTAACATTACATTCGGCCCTTTGAAGGCAATCGCGAGGCTGATGTGGTCCCTGGTGAAAATGAGTTTGACACCCCTGTTCTATATAGTATAATTTGTCAATCTTTTCCCAAAGATTAATGACTCTTTTAATTCATTTAAAAAGTCTTTCTCTACCCCAAGATCATAGGTATGTCCTCATTTTCCCAATGTTCAAAGGTGCCACCTGTCATAAAGCAAAGTCCAGCTACATAGAAGTCTACTTCTAGGCTCTGTTCTGTTCTGTTGGTTCACTTTCAACCACCTTGCACCAAAGGAAGCCCACAGACGATGCAAAAACCCCTGGGTGAGCTTGGGTCCTCCCAACTGGTTCAACTGGGGCTAGGGGTCATATTTTCTGTAATCATCAGGGGGCAGGAGGCGACAGCTAATAGTATGAGGCCATTTATGAAGCCCAGAAAAGAAACTCTGGCTTTCAAAGTTATATCGACCCTTCCACATAAGAGACGTGTGGTTCCATGAAAGGTGGTCAGGAACTGCATAGCCAAGAACAGGACAGGAGAGCTGGTGAGGTGAGGAGTGAAGGAAGGGGCTCAGCCTGTGGGGCCTGCATGATCGAGGAGTGTGCTGTGAGCCCCGGAAGGTAAACTTTTGCCTCTGTCTGGACTCAGAGCCAATTAAACTATGTGGAAGAGAGAGGACTTCCATGACTCCTGTGGTAAGAACCTCAGCATCCCAAGGGTCCCTGGTCTGCCCATTCAGCAGGGAGTTGGTGGTGCCAGCCCAGCAGGTGTGGTGATCCCTTCCTAAAACTCCTTTTTGTGATCACTTCATAGGCACACCAACCGGTGGAAACAGCAACTGCCCAGCCGGGAGCCATCTTTCCTTTCTCTGGTGCCCCATGTCCAACCATCAGCACAACCCGGCAGCTCCATCTTCAGAACACATTCACAACTGACCACTCTTCAGGGTCTGCTCCACTCCCACACCAGTGCATGTCCCCATGACCCTTGTCCCATGACTGTCCCAGACTGCTATGTCCACCCTTGTCCATGGTCCACTTAACACGGCAGCCAGAGGGCTCTTTTTATAAAGCTAAGTCAGGTCGTGCCTGTCTCTTGCTGAGAGCCCTCCCTGAAATCTCCACCATGTCCCCAGGCCTTGGTGACCTCTGTCATCCCAGGTCCTCCACTCTCTTGTCCTCTCTCCCTCAGACCCACTGGCCTTCCTGAATTCCCTGTGTTCCCTTCCACCAGTCCCACCTCAGGGCCGATGCACTCGCTGGTCCCTCTGCCTGAACGCTCTTCCCGGCACTCTCCTGGCGACTCCATTAAGCTGGCTGGGCTACAACCTCTAACCCAACACAGCCCTGGTCCTCTCCCTTAGCTGTGTGTTGCTTGCTGCAGCTTCTCACTGCTGGACGTCGTGCAACATGCTCACTTGCCTCTCTCCCACAGTTCAGTGCAGAGGAAGGGAGGGTGGAGGTATCATCTGCTTTTACTTTGTTTACCACCGAACTCCTGGTGTCTAGGACAAAACCTGGTGCATTTCAGACACCCAGTAAATGTTATGAATAAAGGAGGAAGTGAGTAAATGGGAACTACCGGTTTCTGATTAGTGATGGGGTGGATTTTGTGGGCAGTGCAAGGGACCTCTGCAGCTGTAGCAGGTGCCACAGAGGGAAGGATACTGTACCTAGGCATCTGATATGACCCTGCGGGTGCTCACTTCTGGCCTATGTGCAGAACTCATCCACCTGAAGCGCCCAGCAGGGGTTTGATGCTTAGCGGTAAGTAGGCAAAAGGCCCAGGACTGTGTGGTTAGAGGACAGTATGCCTTTGAAAAGGGGCCCTGATTTCCCCTGCCAGGACCTGCTCGGTACACCTGAGGGATGGCTCTTGAGGGCCTGCAGCAGAAGAGGACAACAGTGCCTGCCTGCCTTAAGGAGCATGGGACACAACCAGGGAGTCCTGAGCAAGAGGGGTCCTGTAGGCCCAGTGGGGGGTGAGGGGCATGATTACCTGGACGCAAGGGTTCTAGAGGGTGAGCATGCGGGCTATGGGCAGTACCTCCACCAAATGGGGCCCAGATGACCCGGCGGATGGCCTGCACCCAGTCCTCCATGTCACGCTGAGAACTGGCCATGAGCAGGAGTGCCTCAGGGTTGGCCGGCACCTTCTCCCGCTTCCCAGCACCTGAAAGACAGGGAGACACAGGCTTATTGCAGGCACCCTTGTGCAGATACAAGGTACCTTCTCCCCCCAGAGCCTTCTCTCCAGCCCAACACCAGTTAGCTTTTGATTCCCTGGGCTGTGAGAAAGCTATCTCTCCAAAAGTTCTCAGCAAGAGCCGTGCTCTGGGTTCTATTTTTACACTTCACACATCTGTCTTTGCGACACTTCCGGGTTTCTCTTTTCTCCCTCAGTCTTATTTTTCTGCATCAATTCAGAATTATTAAAGTCATCCTGGGGCACTATTTTTTTTGAAAGCATGCAGACTGGAGGCCAGTGGAGAAGTTTGGTACCCAGAGTAAAGTTCCGTAATTCTGCACCTGTCCCTGCTCACACGTGAAAGCAGAAGGATGGGCAAGCTGCATTCCTGAACTGACGCTGTCCCACAGTAACTCCAGTGGTTCTCATGTCTCATGTGTGAATGACTCATCTTTCACACACAAAAGAATTCATCTTTGGGATGTCTATAAAACCATTCATACTGAACTTCAGAGGCAATTTAAGGACTTTCAAGAATGATCTTATCTTTATGCAACCCCCGCCCCCTACATCACACAATAAGTAACTCACCTACGTACTCGCCCAACATCCTAGAGCCTCAGACCCTAACCAGGGTTGTCTGCTGGAGGGGTGAGCCCCAGGGACCTGTGTTCCCAAAGAGATTGAGTGGCAGTGGGGACAACAGTGATACCCAAGAAGGTCCTTACTGGAGGCCGCAGCCCCAGAATAGAGACCACACAGTAGCAAGAGCTTACTGAGCACCTGGTACTTGCCTGAGACCCTTCTACAAGCTGCAGACACTTAAATGAACAAAGTGACAGACACATCTGCCTTCCTAGGATTCTTTACCCTTCACAGCAACGCTGAGGGAAATACTTTTACTATCTGCATTTTACAGAAGAGGAAACTGAAGCACAGAGTGATTAAGGAACTTGCCTGAATTCACACAGCTGACGTGTAGTAAAGTCAGGGATTCAAAGTTCCCAGCTCTGGGATCTGACCCTCTCCATGTTCCCATCCCCCACAAACAAGGTGGCCTGCTGGGGTCAGGCTGTTGTGGTCACAGCAATGCCACTGAGGACAGGGGAAGCTGCCTAGGCTGCTCTGCGAGCTGGAGCAGGGGAAGAGGTGCATCCTCGCTGAGGGGGTTAGGTGGAAAGCAGGAGATTCCAGTGGAACCTGAAGCTCAGGAAGGTGGTGAGCAAGGAGACAAGACGGCTAGAGCCCTAGGGTGCCTTCCCGGGCCCCTCACCACACATACAGCCCTGCTCCTTTGGGTCCTTGCTGCCACCGAGCAGCACAGCTGCAGAGGTGGAGAGGAAGACAGCTCGAAGCAGTGACAGCACAGCCTGAAGCCCAAGAGGCAGAGGGACCTGCTGTAAGCACAGGCCCCCCACAGCTCAGCCAGCTGCTGGGGTCAAGTGTGGGGTGCGGGCCCTGCCACTAAGGCAAGTATAGGGGCTCTGCATGGACTAAGAGGGCTGAGATGGCTGAGTGGTCCAGGTGGGGATGGGCAGCTGGATGCCACCAGAAAGCTTTTCTGGAAAAGAGTCTCAGGATGACTCAGAAGAAAGGGACTTAGAGATCCATGGCCTTGAGAACTTGCTGTGGCTACCTGTTTGTCCTAAATGAATACTGAAGTTTGTACCTAATTGGAATATCTCATTTTGCAATTCTTTTTCCCAAAGAGGGCCACCCAAGTCACATAGGCTTCATACGAACTTCACCTACAAACTTGGACCTGCTACGCTCAGATGGTGTCAGATGCTCTCGAACCCATCTGCACTCCTGCCCACAGTCCTGCTCTCACAGTGCTCCACGCCTGTGCACTTAACTCTTCATGTATTGTTCACGCATGTATGCTTATTTTGGGGAGGAACCCAAAAAACCCGGAATTTATTTATAAAAATTGTGTATTTATTTTTACATGTTTAAACTTCAGTTGCTTTCAAAGTACTCTACATTTGATGCAGTACACCTATCGAGACCTTTTTTCCACTGCTCAAACAGGTTTTGAACTCATGCCCATTGAACTCATGCTTCTACCACTTTTCATTTCACCCCTTCCACGCAGAATAACATCTCTGTTTGAGAGCTTTTCTCATCCAGGGAAACCAAAAAAAGTCACTAGGGATGAGACGGGGTGAATGGGAGGGTGGGGCAAGGGGGTCATGCTGCTTTTGGTCAAATCACTCAGTACTGTGTGGGCAGGTGCACTCGAAAACCATCCATCATGAAATGGGCAAACGCATCGCAAGAATCTAAAAACAAATTTCATTGAGGCCGAATGCAGCCTCTCACAACAACACCAGCTGGTACACTGATACAGATGGGTTCCTAGAACACTCACCTAGCCGAGGAAACCTGCACTACAAGAGGTCCACCTTCCTTAATTCTGTTTTTTTGTGGTCCTCTCTCATATATATATTATATACATGTTTAACTTTTTAAGAAATTGCCACAAACTGCCTTCCAAAGTAACTGCACCCTTGACATTCCCATCAGCCATGTACCAGAGTTCCAGTTCCTCCACTTTCTCACCAGCACGTGGTCTGGTCAGCCTTTTTACTCTCAGCTAGTGTAACGGGTGTGGAGCAGTAGCACGTGTCTGATCTGCCTTTCCCAAATGACCGATGATGTTGGGCATCTTTTTATGTTCTTGATTGCCATCCAGGTATCTTCTTCGGTGAAATATCTGTTGAAATCATTTGTCCATTATTTAAAAGTGTTGTTCATCTTTTTTTATTATTGAGATCTGAGAGTTCTTTACCTATTCTGGATTCAAGTCTCTTATAAGATGTATGCTTTGCAAATATTTCTCCCAGTCTGTGCCTTTCCCTTTCCTTCTATTCACTGTGTATTTCCAAGAGAAGTTTTTAATTTTGATAAAGCCCAGTTTACCGACCTTTTTCTTTTATGGAGTGTGCTTCTGGTTTTGTATTTAATAAGTCTTTCCTTAAGGCAAGGTCATAAAAGTTTTCTTCTAGAAGTTCCACAGTTTTAGGACTTACATTTAGGTCTGTGAGTTAGCTTCTGTGTATGGTACAAGGCAGGAACTGGAGTGTGTCCAGTTCTGCATGCGGCTGCCCAGCTGTGCTGGCGCCGTTTGCTGGACAGACTGTCCTTTCTCTGTTGACTTGCCAGTGTTCCTACATGCATCTGCAGATAAAGACGGTTTTAGTTCTTACTTTCCCATCTGGAAACTTTTACTAGTACCTCCTGTCTTCCTGCACTGACCTCAGCCTCAGATACAGCGTCAAGCAGAAGTGGAGTGAGCGGACACCCTTGTCTTGTTCATCTTATGGCGAAAGCACATGTTTTTTCCCCATCAAGTACACCTGCTGCAGGTTGTTTGGTCGATGTCCTTTCTCAGGTTGAGGAAGTTCTCTTCTATTTCCAATTTGCTGAGAGTGTTCTTTCTTTTTTTAATCAGAAATGGATGTGGGATTTTTGTCAATTGCTTTTTCTGTATCTATTGAGATACGTCACATGAATATTTTTAGTTTATTAATATGATAAATTTTCAAATTTTAAACCAGCCTTGCATTCCTGGAATCCTGATTGATCATGATGTTTTAGCCTTTTTATATATTGTTGAATTAAATTTGCTAAAATTTTGTTGATGGTTTTTCATCTACATTGATAAAGGATATTAATCTACCACTTTCTTTTCTTATAATGTCTTTGTTGGTTTTGGTATCAGGATAATGCTGGCTTCAGAGCATTACAACATCATGTGGACCTAAAACCATATGCACCTGAAACCTAAAATATTTACTACCTAGCCCTTCAAAAAAGAGCTCGTTAACCAGAAAAATAAAGACAAAGAAAGACATAAATAAAGTCACTATAACAAAAAACTGTGGGGTTTTGTTTTCTTTTTTGAGATTGATAAAATCAGGAATTTCCCCACGTGCACATGGTGATGAGTTCCCGAGGGAGTCTTTCTCTCTGAGCAGCTCTTTCCCCCTTGGTATTGCATCTTAAAAACTCTGGACACATCAGTCTCCCCCATCTCTAAGCTCTGTCTTCTTGATTCCTGGAGCCCTGTGATCGCCACCTGGGCTTCCTTGTCCTGCATCGCAGCCTGCAGACTTTCTCGGGGCAGTAAGGCTGCCATTGCCCAATGTTCAGTGTCTTAAAAAACATGTTTCTTACATTTTATCTTCCTTTGTGGATGTTTTAGGTAGGAGACTAAGTCAGGGACCTAGTTAAGACCCAAACCAGCACTTATCATCGGCTCAAAACCCTGCCGGGACCACTGCCGCCCCAGTGAATCCTTGCAATGGTCTTCCAAGCTGCTCACCCCTCACCCGCTGCTCCTCTGACTTCCTGCTGTTCTCCTCTTTGCTCTCTGTCATTCCTGGAAAAACCAGGTGTGTCCCTGCGTTTGCTCTGCCTTTGCTGTGGCCAGGAAAGCTGTTACCCCACATACTGACACAACTTGCCTTATCTCGTCAGGTCTTCCCTCAAATGTTGCCTTCCTGGGGCATCTTTCTGCTGCTCTATTTGCACCCCACTCCACACCACCCACCACCACCCACGCCCTCCCTGACCGTAACTTTCCCAAGGCTGTCACAATCCAGTACACACGTATTCTGTTTTTGTGACCTGCTGATTTGTACTTTTTACTTTAGACCCACCCTCACTCTGTCTATTGTATAAGCACCTGCAGAACATGGGGCAGTGCCTGGCATGGGAGGGCACCACGGGATCTGTGATGGATGAGAGGTTAATACAGCGGCAGCAGAACCCCGGCGGCTGGCACGCACGGGGCGCTCACTCAAAAGGAGGCAATGAAGCTGATGAACTGATGAGCCTTAGAAGTGTAAACATTCACGAGGTAAGTGGTATCATTATCCCCATTTTGGGGGAAGATGGAGAAAATATTTGTAAATCACGTATGTAATAAGGAGTTAATATACAAAATATATAAAGAACTCATACAACTCAATAGCAAAAACAAAAACAATCGTATTTAAAAATGGGCAGAGGATCTCAACAGACATTTTTCCAAAGATGATGTGGATGGCCAACAGGTACGTGAAAAGACGCTCAACATCACTAATCATCAGGCAAATACAAATCAAAACCCAAAATTTCGCCTCACCCCTGTTAGAATGGCTGCCATCCAAAAGACAAGAGGTAACAAGTGTTGGTGAGAGTGTGGAAAAAGGGAACACTTGCTCACCATTATTGGGAATGTAAATTGGCACAGCCACTAGGGCACAGAAGTGTGGTTTCTCAAAAAATTAAAAACAGAACCACCACATGATTCAACAATTCAACCACTGGGTATTTATCTGAAGGAAGCAACAGCATAAACTCAAAAACGTATGTGTGCCTTCATGATGACTGCAGACTGTTCACCACCACCAAGGCTCGGAAACACTGAGGGACGGATGGATGAAGAAACATGGTACATGTCTAATATTATTCAGCCATAAAGAAGAATGAACTATGGCCATCTACAGCAAGGACGGACCCCGAGGGCGCTATGCTGCGTGCGGTAAGTCAGACAGAGAAAGACAAATACTGAGTATGTTCTCGCTTACATGTGAATATAAAAAACTAACAACAAAAACAGACGAAACGAAACTCAGAGAACAGACTGGTAGTTGCCAGAGGCAGGGGTGGGGGTCAAAAGGTACGAACTTCCAGTTATGAAGTCAGTCAGTCACGGGGATGTAGCGCACAGCATGGGAACTATAGTTAATAATAATATATCGCATATTTGAAAGTTGCTGAGAGAGCAGATCTTACACGTTCTCATCACAAGAAACAAATTCTGTAATTACGTATGGTGATGGATGTTAACGAGACTTGATATGATCATTTCACACTATATACTGTTATCAAATCATTATGCTGGGTACCTGGAACCAATACAATGTTTGTGTCAATTATACCTCAACAGAAATAAACAGAGGGGGAAAAACTGAAGCCCAGGGATGTCAGAAACATGCCCAAGCTGGGTAACCAGTGAACTACGACCCCGGGCAGTCTGGTTCCTGACTGGAGCCCGCTCTGCTTGTTCAAGCCAGCCCAGCTTTTCTCGTTCCCAGCTGGGCTGTCTCCTCCTTTGAGCTCCTGAATTTGACAACTGTCTTTTGTGAGTCTCTTTAGACCCATGCAAGTGACTTTTCAGGGGAGAGTAAGTAATTCCCAGCAGGTCCCAGGAAGGGTTCCAGAACAAGAACTTCTATCTTTCAACGGTTCTCTATATAATTTTTCATAATAAAAAGAAAACAGTAAACGATACATGTGAAAGCATTTTGTAAACCACTGTGGCCCACGGGACTCACCTATGACATCAAGTGAAAAAGTTGTCTGTCTGACGTACTTAACAAGATAGTATCTGAACCAGACTGCCCCTACAGGATTTACAGAAAATGTTTTAAAAATAAAGGAAGTCACTATTGAAAGGTGACACCAGCTGCAGTGTATGATTTGTCACAGGACCCATAATCAGTTTATTTGCTGCTCAGGGGAGCAGGGAGCTCTAGGGAGGGCCCCAGAAGTACTCCCAGAGACGAAGGCCAAGGGCGGGCACACAGCTCTCTGGAGTACTGCAGTTCAATGAAAATATAATTTGAGCCCCATGTATGACTTTAAATGTTTAAGTAGCTACATTAAAAAGTATCAATAGGTGAAATTATTTTGAATAATACCTTTTATTTATCCCAATACACCCAAAATACTATCGTTCATTTCAACACAAGCAAAAATTACGGACACAGCTCTTTCTTCTCAGCGAAGCGGTGAAGCGTCCTGTCCTCCCCAGCAGACACAGACGCAGACCTTGGTGACACCCTGACGAGCAGGACCATCACTCCTGAGGATGAGCCCAGCAACACCATTGAGAAAGTCAAAGCTAAAATCCAAGACAAGGAGGGCATCCACCTGCCCAGTGGCACCTGATTTTTGTGAGCAAACAGCTGGAGGACAGCTGCGCTCTTTCAGACTACAACACTCAGAAAGAGTCCACCCTGCATGTGCTTTGTCTGTGGGGTGGCCCCATCCAGCCCTCCCTAGGCCGGCTCGCCAGCAAGGACAACTGCGGCAAGATGATACGCTGTCAGTGTTACTTCCGCCTGCACCCCTGCGCTGTCAACGGCCACAAGAAGTGCAGCCACACCAACAACCTGCACCTCAAGAAAAAGGTTTAATACGGCCCTTCTACCACGTCCTTGATCCACAGGATGGCCCTGTGCCTGAACCTTGTGACCCTGGATCCTCAATAAAGTTTCCCTTTCATTGAAGAAAAAATTACTGAAAACTTCTAGTCAAGATGAAGGTGTAGGTAGATACACTTTGCCTCCTCGCACAACCAAAAGAAGGACAACAACAAATTTAAAAACAAAAAACAACCAGAACTGACAAAATCGGACTGTATGGAGGTCCCACAACCAAGGAGTTAAAGAAGAAACACTCATCCAGACCAGTAGGAGGGGCAGAGATGGGCAGCCAGGTGATGGCTGGAGGACCAGGTGGGAGAGGCAGGGCTTGCGGTCCCACATTTGCGTGCAGATAAACCTGGAGGAACAACTGGGGAATGAGACAGGGTTCCAGCACAAGAAACAAAAGCCTCAAAGCCTCTGCTGTAAAAACCTGTGGGGTTTTATGGTTGGAGAAACTCCCAGCCTCACAGGAGAGTTCATTGGAGAGATCCACAGGATCCTAGAATGTACACAAACCAACCAACCTGGGAATCAGCACAAGAAGGGCCCAATTTGCTTGCGGGTAGTGGAGGGGAGTGACTGAAAGCCAGCCAAGAGCCCAGCAAGCGGCATTGTTCCCTCTCTGGCTCCTCCTCCACAGACAGCATCACAACGCAGTGGACGGACCTCGGTTGCCCCACTCTGGCGAATATCTAAGGCTCCGCTCCTCACTACATAACAGGTGTGCCGAGACAAAGAAATATGGCCCAAACGAAAGAACAGATCAAAGCTCCAGAAAAAGAACTAAACAAAATGAAGACATAGCCAACCTGTCAGATGCAGAGTTCAAAACACTAGTAATCAGGATGCTCACAGAAATTATTGAGTACGGTTCCAAAATAGAGGAAGAAATCAAGGCTATGCAAAGTGAAATACAGGGAACCAACAGTGAAGGGAAGGAAATTGGGACTCAAATCAACATTTTGGAGCAGAAGGAAGAAAGGAACATTCAATCAGAACACAATGAAGAAACAAGAACACAAAAAAATGAGGAGAGGCTTAGGAACCTCCGGGACATCTTTAAACGTTCCAACATCCAAATCATAGAGGTGCCAGAAGGAGAAGAGGAAGAGAAAGAAAGTGAAGACTTATTTGAAAACATAATGAAGGAGAACTTCCCCAATCTGGCAAAGGAAATAGACTTCCAGGAAGTCCAGGAAGCTCAGAGAGTCCCAAAGAAGTTGGACCCAAGGAAGCACACACCAAGGCACATCATAATTACATTACCCAAGATTAAAGATAAAGAGAGAATCTTAAATGCAGCAAGAGAAAAGGAGACAGTTAGGAGTTCCCATAAGACTATCAGCTGATTTCTCAAAAGAAACCTTGAGCAACCACACAGTCAGGATGTGAACTCAGCAGTGCGAGACTCTCTCCCTGAAATCAGCTAACAGCTGAGGTCGGCAGTTAGACAGACAGGAGCAGAGCAAGGACGATGGGCCAGGTACGGAAGGTCATAAGGGCAGAAAGCCCTGGGTGCCTAGCAAGGGGCAAAACTGGGAAAACAAGGACCTTGCCCCCAGGGTAGCCTTTTCTCCCCTAACCAATCACTGGTCATGCAGCTTGGACACACCCCTGACCTTTCCTTCCCTGACACATTGCTAGTCATGCGGGCTAGACTCCCTTAGAGGGGTAAGGGACAAAGGGGCAGAGAATAACCCTTTAGCATTCCACCCCCAGGGCAAGCAGGTTCTGATCTGCACCACATACACCTAGGCCTCAGAACAGCAGCACAACCAGACAAAGGACACCATGGCTGACATCAGGACCAAATACAATGATTGGTAACGCCCCTGCTGAGAACACGACCCTGAAAGGACACTCAGGAGGAGATGCTGGCCCAAGGGGGCTGGGAGAGGTGTGAAGCAGACATAGGGAGGGGAAGCACTGGCTGAGAGGAGCAGAGGAATCAGGTCCCCATTGTTCCCTCGGGGCCTCTCGAATCTGTCCCTTAGTTGAGCTGCTGTAAGTGCAGAGGATGCAACCCCTAGGGCAGGTCCTCAACCCTCACAAGCCTTCATGCAGGTAATATCTACCTGGGGCCATGCTCTCTATCTTGAAAGAAAGGAGGATGCTGGCCTGAGCAGGATGGGCGTACCTCACCTGGTCCCAGCCCAGGCTGCACCCAGCATCTCTGGTACACTGGGCACATCCCTCCCCTTCTCGGGATGTGCTAACTGAGATTTCTTTTACCTCTGGGCAAAAAGTGAAGGCCACTGAACAGAGTGTGCCATGTGCCCATGTGTCCTCAGTGCCCCCGGATATTTCACGTGAAGGCCCTCACTGGCCATCCTTCCTTGAGGGCGGTGACAGTAAAGAAAATCACAGGCACATTGTTCCAGGGCAGAGTTAGAGCCCCATGCCCCAAGCAGGCAGTGCGAAGTGCGCCATGTGCCCGCCTTCATCTCCTTTACCCTTTGTCTCTGCTTCCCCTTGTCTTCTTTTCCTCACTGCATTTGCAACAATAAGAAGGCTTTCTAGAAATGCAGAAGTGGGCTGTCAGTCTCCTCACATCCTGGGCTGAGGTCTGCTGCAATGGAGGGGACATAAGACATAAGCCACAGTCTCCTTGTAACCTAATCTCGGAAGTGATAACCTGTCTCTTTTTGCCCTATTCTCCTTTTGTTTTAAAGATTTTATTTATTTGTTTGTTTGTTTATTTTTAGAGAGAGGGGAAGGGAAAGAGAAAGAGAGGGAGAGAAACATCAATGTATGGTTGCCTCTTGCACACCCCCTACTGGGGACCTGACCCACAACCCAGGCATGTGCCCTGACTGGGAATTAAACCAGCAACCCTCTGGCAGGCCGGCAGTCAATCCACTGAGCCACACCAGCCACGGCCTATTCTTCTATTCACTGAAAGCAAGCTTCCAGGTCCAGCCCACCTCTGGGAAGCAGGCTTCACTGGGGCCACCTCAGAGCTTGCCCAGCACAGGGACAGAGCCAGGAGGTCAGACTGCTTCCAACTGCCTGGGTGCGGAGCCTCAACCCTCCACAGTGGATCTGCGAAAGGCCAGCAGGTTAGAAGACCAGTTTACAAGTGATTTCCCTTTGCTGAACAGGGCCAATGGGGACCTTCCGTCTAATTTGTCCTATGACCTCAGACAAATTACTCCCTCAGCCTCTGCTGTCTTGTCTGTAAAACGGGTGCCATAATTGTACCCCCTTACAGGGTTACTCACTGTAAGGCTACTGGGCTAAGGTACGCAAAGTTCTTAGAGTGTTGCCCAGCATGTGGCAAACATCCAGTGAAACGTATGCATTTCATTAGGGGAGGTGCTGGGCACGCTGGTAGACCTGCAGCAGGGTCTAAGAAAACGTGGAGGACACTTCACAATGCTTGGCATCCATTCTGATGAAAGTCCTACGTGCGATACGGACGGATGGACCCTTCCTCTACGTGGGGAGACCCCAGGCCAAGGCCGTGCGGCAACACTGCCGCCACAGCCAGGGACGGTGCACACGTGTGTGCTCTCACCGCTGCCTGGTAGCAGTCTCCGGGGGTCCTCACAGTGGCACAGACTAGAGAAAGGACGTACAACTAACTGCGAAAGCCGGAGGGGAGGCTGCGGTTACTATTTCTCAGTTATCTGCGCACATGTGCACAAGCCTCAGCCAGCGAACTGAAGGGCACTGCGAGCTGTAAGAGAATTCAGTAGGGAGGCCACACACAGAAGTCATACAGAGAAGCAATGATCTGCTCATAAATGAGAAGAAACAGAAATGCATGCCACCACACAAACAGGAAAACTACTTAACAGAGGTGCCCATTCCCCGATTTACTCTGCACATTTAACACAATAAGATACTAACAGCATTTTTAAAAATTAGACAAGCCGATTCAAACATTCATAAGCTAAAAAAGTAGCAGATGCAGTTTTGTAACAGAGAATAATGAAGTCAGAGCAGCCCTATCAATGATCAAAACAGGACAGAGCGTACAGCTACAATGAAGAAAACAGCACGGCACCGCATACACAGACAGAGACAGACTCCAACACATATGGGAGTTCCGAGTAGAATTAGGGAGTTATTTCGAATGGGAATAGGAACAACTAGATGAAAAATTAACAAGTTGAGCCCTGGCTGGTGTGGCTCAGTGGATTGAGCACCAGCCTGTGAACCTAAAGGGTCGCTGGTTTGATTCCCAGTCAGGGCACAGGCCTGGGTTGTGGGCCAGGTCCCCAGTAGGTGGCACTCGAGAGGCAACCACACACTGATGTTTTTCTCTCTCTCTCTCTCTCTCTCTCTCCCCCCTCCCTCCCTCTTTCTAAAAATAAATTAATAAAATCTTTTTAAAAATTAACAAGTTGAATCCTTATATCACACCTAATATAATACAAATTCATGATGGATCAAGGATTTAAAGATGAAAGATGAAAGGACAAGAGAACTAGGGTCAACTGTGGGTTGAATTTCATATCACCTCGCAGTGGTAAAGGCCTATGTACATATACACTAAAACTAGAGGCCACTGCCCTGGCTGGTGTGGCTCAGTGGATTGAGCGCTGGCCTGTGAACCAAAAGGTCGCCGGTTTGATTCCCAGTCAGGGGACACACCTGGGTTTTGGGCCAGGTCCCCTGTTGGCGGCACGGGAGAGGCAACCAATCAGTACTTCCCTCTCTTTCTCCCTCCCTACTCTCTAAAAATAAATAAACAATTAATTAAAATAAAAAACAAACATCAGAGGCTACAAAACAAAATTTCACTACAGAAAAATAAAAAATATTTGCATGGTAAAGGAAAGAAAGTGTAAAGGCAATAGACAGAAAGAGACAGGAGGAATGTACATTCAGATTTGGAGTCTTGTGTGCTAGATCAGTGAACAAACAATGACACGCCATCATGTCTGCAGAGGGGGGGGGGATGACAGACACACTCATTTGTTTGGATTTGTGCAGAGCAACTGCGGGAGGAGAATGATGACTGGGTGGGCAGTGGGTGGCCAGGGGAAAAGGGTGGGTGCAGGGAGACCGACTTTTTGCCTTTTCACATTTAAACCATGTTACCTATTTTAACAACTAAATAAAAATAGAATTTAACATAAAGTGACAATGAGCCCTGGCCTAGTGGTCAGCTGGTGAAATGGATGACTCAATACAGCAAGGTTGTGGGTTCGATCCCCGGTCAGGGCACAGACGAGCATCCACCAATGAACGCAACAATACGTGGACAACAAAGCGGTGTTTCTCGCTTTCTCTCTCTCCAAGATTAACACAAAAACTGAAATAAGTGACAATGACAGAAACCTTTTCATATCATGTGTGGGCAGTGGGGGCGGTGAGTGAGGGGCTGCAGGCTGCGCTCTGAGTGGGGAATCAGTCACGGTGGCACATGGGCACCTGGGAGCTGCTCAGAGCCTGCGGGGACAGTGAGGAAAGTGGGCAGACCCTTACTGTTGATGGGAGGAGATTCTGCCCAGCCTCTTTATGAGAAATAATTCGACAATATCTATCAACATTTGATTTGATTTAATTTGAGAGAGAGAAAGAGAGAGGAAGGGATGGAGGGAGAGAGAGAAGAAACATCAATCTCTTGTTCCACCCACTCACGCACTCATTAGTTGTTTCTTGTATGTGCCTTGACCGGGGATGGAACCTGCATCCTTGGTGTATTGGGAGGACGTTCTAACCAACTGAGCCACCTGGCCAGGGCATCTCACTGCAGAGCCTCTGAAATGTTTGCGTGCATGTCATCATGGGCACAGATGACTTTCTTTTAAAAATCTGTTTCTTTCCATTGTTAACAAAGGTGGAAACATGTGTGTTTGGCCCTGGAGAAGTCAGACCTGCCCTGAGCTTTGCGTACTTTCAATGTAGGAAAATGTCCAGACGTCCTCCAAACGGTTTGAGCTCCAAATTCCCTTTTTGCCACCCGAAACCCAGAGCAGAGTTTCAATTCTCGAAACCAGTATCTCCCTGGGAAATCTTCTGTGGTTCTGGGGACGTTCGGGTTTTTAGGGAATCCACATTGACCTTGCCCTGGGCAGCACCCGTGAGAGAAGCGAGGCTGTGGGTTTCTCTCAGCGACATCTGCAAAAGTGAAGCAAGAGGCAGGCCAAGCTGGAGGGTGCCTGGGCATGCAAGTAACATCTGCACCTCCCTGGAGGGAATTCCATAGCACAGCCTCTCCTCTGCCTTCAGGGGCCATCCAGGTTCACTGCTCCCCACTGGGCTTCTCTGTGATCAGCTGCAGGTACCTTTCCAGCCCAGCCAGGTGCCCCCACTAAATACTTCAGGCACTCCGCCCTACTTCTTGTTCCTGGGATATGCCCTGAACTTCATGCCTTGCTGCACATGCTCTTCTCTCTTCTTGAGATGCCTTCCCACCTGGTCCACCTACAACTCTGACCCACTCATCGGTCTCCAGCTCAAATACCCCCGCTTCTCTTTCACCTTCCTTCCCTGTTCCTCCCTCATCCACTCCAGCTTTCCTTACCCCACTCCCCCTTCCACAAATGTTTGTGGAAGGTCTACTGCACGCCAGACACTGTGCCATGTGCCAGGGACTCAGCAGCGACAAAACCAAGAGCCCTGCCTCTTGGAGAACACAGCCTGGCTGCGGAAACAGGCCTTATCCATGATCACAAACTGCAAGGGCTTGGAGGGACCCAGAGATCGGGGTCGGGGCTCAGGCCGCACTTCGAGAACTGCATACTCTAGGCCACCGGCTCCAACAGCCCCTTGACCTGGGTCAGGCCACAGCCTGTCTTGTCTCCAGAACCCCCAGGGAGGACAGGAAGTCAGGCCTCAACAGGAACGTGGCAACACCACTGAATGAAGGCCAGCTTGCCCCTCACTCTTTACCCATCTAAAAATAACTTTTGTGTTAAAAAAAAAAGTTAAAAGTAGCAACATATTAAAAGGGAATACAATACGTCAACTGCCAGATGAAGACCTGGTTCTGAAATGTTTCTGGGTGGGGGTTGTGAAGGAGGTCTGGCACTTAGAACGGAAAAAATGTGATTTATGCTGACCGACCTGGAAGGAATAATGGTTTAATTCATTTTTCTAAGGACAGAAAGGAGCCTAGCATTTACGAAGTGCCTACTCAGCTCCAGCTTCCCCACAAGCGGTCAGATTTGACCTCTCCAATGACTGTGCAGGGAATTTATGTCTGCTTTACAAACCAAGGCAGCCACAGAGATTGATGCATTACCATCCCCGCTGTGCGCAGAAGAAGCGGAAGCCAGCAGGTAAGTTTCCTAGCTCAGGACCTAGTAACGATGGAGCCCTGACGTGCATCCGAGTCCCACCCTCAGTCCACGCCCAGCCTCCACGGGCCCCTCTCACCCCTGGCCCTGCCTCCTGCGTGTCCCCTCCTAGGCTCCTGGGGCTGTGAGATGAAACCCTGTGGCTCTCTTAAGACCTAGCAGAGTGCTCTGCTTCAGGTGGGTCCTTCATCAACACACGCAGTGAACGAGCAAAGCACTGTGGGCTCACGTGGAGCGCAGTTAATAAAGGTGACTGGTGCCTTTTACTACTTCAGGTGGCTGCTGAGATTGTTTTCCCCACTAACACAGTGTCTTAACCTGGGTTCCCCAAACCCAGAGGCTTGTGTGCAGGTTGTAGATTTGGGAGCCATCCCACGGAGGCCTGCAGAACAGGCAATGAACCAGGGAATGAGAGCCCACCAGGATGCGGGACAGAGCAGGTTACTGCCTGGGAGCGTGGGGGCTCTCCATCCTGCTGGCACGGTCTGTGCAGCCTTGTGAGTTGTGTATCACAATTGGCAGTCCAGGGATAAAAGAGAGAGTAGGTATCCATTAGCTCCGGTCACACCTGGTGAAGGGTGGTCCCAAGAACTTTTAACTACTCCTCTCCCCCCGCCTCCTCAGCGGGGGCTTGGCTGGTTCGGGCTGGGCCTGACCTAGCTTCATGTGTAGGGGGCTCTTTCAATGAGACAACAAATACTCCTCGAGACCCAACTGTGTGCCAGCACCCTGCTTGGCAAAGGGGTGGGGTGCCTGGGTGAACAAGTAAGGCAAGGCCCCACTTCCTAGAGTTTCCCCTGGGGATAAATGGACAACGAGGACAGTGAGCTACTGGGGTGACTGCATTAGCGACAGGGTGGCTCCTATGCAGGCAGGAGAGGAAGAAGCTAGGAAAATTCCTCGGTACTGAGACAGAGAGCTGAAGGCGAAGGCCAGGCCACTGACAGCCAGATACAGAAGTCACCTCCCAAGAGGTAGCATCTAGGCCTCAGCTGTATTTCAGCTCCAGGCCCACGAAAGCAGCAAAACCAGGTGGGCAGGTGGTGAGGCCAGGACCAGCTGCAGTGACCCCCTGTCCTGGTGCTGACCAGTCAGTGGAGACCAGGACCCTGCAAGGGCTCACCAGGAAAACCGATATTCTATTGAAATCCTCCCTTTAAAAAACCCTCAAAACAAAGGACCCAGCCTGGGCCTCTCCCTTCCCCTTCCCTCCCTTCTTCCCTCACAAGCACGCATCTCCTAAACCCTAAGGGGCCCCATGAGACTTGCAACCAGGGGAGCGGTGGACAGTGGCAGCCTGTCCAGGGCTAACCCCTTGAACCTGTCCCCAAGGCCCCCTTTTCTCTGAATCTCCAGTGAGCTGACAGCAGCCCCACCTTGACTCACTTCTTTCCCGTAACGTTTTTAGGGAGCGAAAGCAGCCCCACCAATCTGTCTCCTGTTGCTTCTTCTATCCTAAGCCCTCCCTTGTTTCACTGTCCTCACCTTTAATAAAAACACTCTCAGTCACCTGGACCGTGTTGTAAAATCTTTCCTGCACCAAGTCAACCCACCCACGACCAGCTGGCCCTAGGCAGACCCGCTCCAGGCCCAAGGACGGTCCCCTTTCCAGTAACGCCATCTGAGAACCCTTGATCCGAGGACTCAGTGACTAGAGGGGCTGGCACAGACGTATCGTGAGGAAAAAGGGCAACAACCACAAGGGCCCAAGGTAGGAAAAGTCCAGAGGTCCCGAGTGTGGCTCAGTGGACCCGAAAGGGCCTGAGGCGGTCAGGAGGTAGACCGGAGGTTCTGGCAGACGTCCAAGGTAGGGAAGTGGTGTTTCATTCAGGGGGGACGGGTGGCAGGAGTGACAAGCACCTGGTTTCAGGATCTGTGTTGATCTTAGACCCAACGGGGCTCGCTCATAAATTTGGGGGTGGGGGGTCGTCCACAGGAAGTGTGAGAACAAGGACCAGCCTGAAGGGCTCCCAGCCACCCCTGCCCTGCCACAGTAAAGCAGGAGATAGGAAGGAAGAAACTCCGAAGGTGTCCCAGGACTGGCATAAAGGACATCGATACAGGACAGAGACCCTGTTCTAAGACTGGTTGTTCCCGCTTTCTGGAAAAGCGCTGAATCATGGTGACTCATGAATACACCTGCACAGAAGATGCCACATGACCCCTGCTTCATGATAATAGCATTATAATAAATACACTGTGTGACCCCCTTCTCCGGTGGCCAGTCAAGGAAAATCATGGGAGACCACAAGCGCAGCAGCTTTAAAGTGATACAACTACTTGTACATGCGCAATAAAACCCCACCACACTAGCCAGGAAGGATCCGCCCTACAAGAACAGAATTCCTCCTGCCCCTGAGGTCAATCTCTGCTCGGAGTTGGCCTGCTCCCATGTTCTGTTGAGTGTGCTATCACTTAATAAATCTGCTCCCTCCCTTTCTGCTCTAAACTCTCTGTGTTTGGTTCAATTCTTTGTCTGCGGTAACCAAGAACCTGGGTACCTGTGCCCACCTGTGACAACAGAGGCAGAGCCACAGCAGGTACGAGGGCCCAGTGCTGGTGAAGTGGGGCGGGGGTCCTGAGTCCCGCCAAGCCCTGCTCACTCCGACTCCAGACCCTGCGCGTTTAGACTGAGTGTAACGAATAAAAAATCTCTCTGTAGCTGTAAGTACCAATTTAAAGTGCTGGTGGCCGCCTTCCCCCTCACCCCCTCCCAGGCAACCCCCTGCCCCCCCATGAGCCTAGCTGCTTCAGAAGCACTGAGGCAAGGATCTCTGCCCTGGAGCCCTTTCTCTGCTTAGCGCTTCCCTGTGCCTGGCCTCACCCCAGTGTGGCAGGGCTGACCATCACCCAGGGACTCGACGGACACCAGTCAGAATGACAGCAGCCCAGGGCCTACATCTCCACTTCTCTTCCTGCCAGGGGGGAATTCTTATTTGCCCCCAGGGGGCTGGCTGCAGCACCCTGCCCCAAAAGGTTCCCTGAAGGATACTTCCTAACCCTATCTGCGACCTCTGCCAGGCACCAAGCTAGCAACTAGGGGCATGAAAATGAAGCAGATGTGCCCTAGTCCTCAGGGAGCCAAGGGTGAGCAGGGTCACTGCACACAGAAAGCAATCTAAGGAACCAAATTAGCAACAGCAAAAACATCTGCTCTTCACGGCAGGGCAGTCCGGGAGAGGCAGATGTGGAAGCTTCTTCCCCGCTGACCGCTCTTTACTGTGGAGATGACAGCTCTGCATCAGGAAACCTCGGCCTCACAGAACTACTTACTATGCTTGGTGGCGGGGGAGGGAACCCGGCTAGCTCCAGATTTGGATGGCTCCAGAGGCCTGGAGGAATGGGGGAGAGGGAACTCTTAGTATCACCAGTTTCGATTTCTGCCTCCTGGAGAGGCAAGTTCAGCCCCCTCCCCCCAGGTCTGAGTGGAGGGAGGGGTGGACTGGAGGGCTGCAGGGAGGTGACAGGCAGCAGATGTAGCTAGAGGCCTATAAGGAGTTCCACTGGCTGGAGAGGGGTAGAGCACCGAGACTGAGGCTAGTGTGTGTGTGTGTGTTGGGGGTGGTGAGGATGGGCGAAGGTGGGTACGACTTACCAAATGGCAGGGAAGTACCTGAGACCAGTGAGAGTCCACACCCATGCCCTAGCCTGCATACTCACCCCACCTCCCCAGTTCCTTTCTGCTTCCTCTAGTCGGTCCTGCAGACATTTCTTGAGCCACAAAATTTATGTGGGTGCATAAGAAATTCCCTTAATTTGATATGGACACCATGGATCCCTAATAGATGCTCTGTTTCCTCTCTGCATGGGTCCTGGTAAGTTACAGCCAAAAGTGGGCCCACCTCCAGCAGGTGTGTGGATCTCAGGGCTTTAGTTAACATCTTTCCCACACTCTTTCCACCCAAAATTTTCAGGTTCTTAAAAAGCCAACACACTGGTTTTATTATCTGCCTCCCTCCTGGCGGCCAGGTATAAATAACCAGACAAGTAAGAAGCCTTGTTAGCGCCAGGATGGACATATACTTGTCAGTTAACCAGCACCACTTCCTAGCACAACTCCAGGAGGCAGCCATTCACATTGTAGTCTAAGTGACTGGTACCCCTCCCCCTCCCAAGGTAGTCATGCTCATTGTAGTCTTAAGAATGGCAGCCCTGGCTGGTGTGGCTGAGTGGATTGAGCACTGGCCTGCAAACCAAAGGGTCCCTGCTTCAATTCCCAGTCAGGGCACATGCCTGGTTTGCAGGCCAGGTCCCCAGTAGGGGGCATGTGAGAGGCAACCACACACTGATGTTTCTTGCCCTCTCTATCTCCCTCCCTCCCCCTCTGTCTAAAAATAAATAAATAAATAAAATCTTAAAAAAAAAAAAAAGAGGCGCCTCCCAGAGGCAACAATTCACACTGTGGCTTATATGCACCTCTCCTTCTGGAGTCAGGCAACATGTTTGCCTATCTGTTCTCACGGTTAAGCTTCGAGACAACCTTGACAGAGGTCCTATCTTTCCACTTTCTACAGAAGAAAACTCCAAGGATTCTCAGCCAGAGGCCAGGGCTAGGATGTTATGCTTCATCTATCTGACATTCAGTGCTTTCCCCCTCAACAGGGCTGGCAGGGCCAGGGAGCAAAACCCCCAACTCCCCCAGCCTCTCAGGACCTCTGTCCTCTCAGCCCCACCTGCAAGATGGACCTTGGAAAACACCTTGCTCACTAGACTCTTTGTCTGAAGAGTCTACGTGCACAGCCAGAAAAACCGCCACACCCAGGGGGACTGCCTGCCCCTCACACTCGCAGGGCATTACAGAAACACCCTGTTTCCCAGGAATCACCCATCTAGCAAGCCCATCCACCTAGATAGAGTCTGGGACAAATGAATGATGTATTGAAGGCCAAAACAGGCTTCGAAACACTAAGCGCCAAATCAATGACCCTCAAAGCCCTTACCTGCCTCACACACATTACTAACGTACGGGGTCCCCAGTGGCTTAGAACCAATACAGGCAGCTACAGTGGCAGTATCAGGAAGTGACAGCTGATGGCAAGAGAAGAAACAGAAGACATAAAAACTCAGAATTCAGACAGATTACTCTTTGGGGGCAGAACAAAGGGTGAACAAGATCAGCAAGATAACTGTTCAAACAGACACAACGTGAAGTCAGCCTCACCCTCCACCCCAGCGCTTTGTGCACCAGACCCCCCACGGAGCAGCGACTCTGACCAGCCTCTTGCGTCTCCTTTGAGGACAGACATCCGTACATGCGCACCCGGGTGTGCAGAGGACAGGAGGGTGCCAAGCAGCTCGTTCCTGTCTGCAGGGAGCTCACAGCCCACGTGGGGGTGAGGACACGCCCCAGAAACTGCAAACCCTCCCATCTCTTCCGTGTTTCACTGAAGGACAGACAGGACGTGGCCAGGAACGGAGGTCTTGCTCAGCCAGGCACGGTTATTGCGCCAGCCCCTCAGCCGCACAGCAATCTGCAAACCAGCCTTAGGGATCCCATCTTACTGATGGGAAAACCAAGGCACAGAAAGGCCGAGACCCACTCCAAGTCCTGGAGCTGGTGAGTGACGTGGGCCTCCTTGTCTCAGGGGGCCACTTCCTGGGACCATCCTGCCTGCCACCAGGTCACACTCCAGTTCAACTGCCAGGCTCAAACACTGGACGGGGGGGTGCTCTTAAGAACCCCAAACCATCCTTGGGGTGGTCACCTGGTTCTTATCCCAGATTTGCACTGCCAGGAAGGGCCCTTGCCAAGGGTCACACTTTGTGGTGCATTTGTACGTAGTGACCCTGCCGCCAGTTAGGGAATGGCCCAGCATTCTTTGTGACCAGCTGTTACTGGGGACCACGAGGGCCTGACATCAGTCCTCACTGGTGTAACTGCTCAGCAAGGGAGCTTCTGGATCTTGGCTGCCACGCCTTTGCAGCAGCGAGGGGGTGGGGTCCTGCCAGGCACTATCATGTAAAGAAAGCAAGGCCCACTGCAGGTTCTTAGCCTCAGCCATGGGCCAGGCCAGCGAAGCTGCTTCCTATTGGAGGGACACCTGACTCTTCAGTGCGACACATGGTTAGGTGCCAACGGTGGAAGACAAAACCTGGGAAATCATCAAACCTTCTGAAAGGACAGGCATACCGCCGGGGGCTCCAGCCATAGCCACATGCTGACAGGGACACAGGAAGGGCAGGCCAGCTGGCAGCTCTGTGAGGAACCACTGCCCAGGGCCTGGCTCGTCAGCATGGGAAAGGTTTCCAGCAGGAAAACCCTCAACTCTGCTCAGCACCCCCCCAAGCACCACAAAACTCCTTGTTAATGGTGACACCCATTAACATCCCAGGAACCAGTGTTTGTGAAAATGCACCGTGTTTACTGCTGAGGTGGGTGAAGAGAAGTGCACCTGGCAAGGGCCCTGACGCAACTGAGCACCTGAGCACGAGGCAACGGGCATGCCAGAGTTTCTGATTCGGGACTAGAAAGGCTTCATGCTCCTGGGCCCCTCCCTGACACCTTACTGATTCTGCACTCCGGACCTCCACCCAGCTATCATGGAGCACACCCGTGCACAGCCTCACGGCAGGCTGCGGGTGGGAGGGTGGAGACCTGGGCCTAGTGGGGTCGGCCTCAGGGAGGGTCCCATCTCACCTAGAGAGGGCCAAATGCCTTCCGGGCCAGTGCGGGGGACCTACGTCCATGCTGGACACCTCAGAGCCTCACTCGGGAACACCCAGCACTCCGCCAGCGAGGTGGAGGAGGTGTCTCCCAGCAGAGGCCAGAAGTGGATGCTGAGCACAGCAGAGCTTTGTCTCAGCTTCCGCCATCAACTGCCATGCAGACGCTCTGTGAATGGCACTGTTGTGGTATTTTAAGAAGATTCTACAAATAGCACTCACTCAGAATGGGCCTCAGAGCCTGCTCATGAATGTGCAGCGGCGAGGGTGGCCAGCCTGGGAGCTGAAGCCAGGACAATGGGGCCTCACAGGGCAGGATGTTGGGTGACCCGGGCCTTTTCCGGGGCTCCGTGGCCTCATTTCCCCTGGACTCACACCCCACCCCCAGTTTACTGGGAAGGAAGAGCTCTCCAGCCTCTCTGAACAGGGGGAGGGGACCGAGACATCCTTTGGGCATCTGCCATGCCTAGATTTCCAACCTATGCTGATGTCCTGTGGGTCACAGAGGATGGGGACACAGGAAGAAAGGTATGTCCTTAGGTTTTCATCAGAAGTCAATTCATTAGGTAGCCGGAGAAACCTCAAAGACCCAGAGTCCCAGCAGCCAAGGACTATTCACTGGAATCCTTCCAGAAGGATTCATTCTTGAGGGAAAAGAAAAAGATATTGAATTCTGGAGTCATTCAGAGCTGGGTTCAAACTTAGCTTCACCAGGGACATCTGGGTGACCTGGGGCAAGCCACATACCTCTCAGAGCCTCAATGTCTTCACCTCTAAAACCAACATTATTGTACGGTCCTGTCAGGGAAGGTTGGGAACTCTGAAACACCGGCGTGTGCTGTGCTTGCCACAGTCGGCACTCAGCAAACATGAGCCTCGCCTCCTTCCTAGATGAAGACCGTTCATTTACTGCGTTGAGTGCATTCCAGGCGTAAAGTGCTTCTGAACGAAGGCTGAGAGGCCTGGCAGACAGAGAAGGAGTCCCTTTTGACACTGTGTGTGCACAAAGACAGCAGGTCTGTGGCATCATGCAAATGAGCAAGACAGGGCAACAGAGAGGCCCGTGGCCTGAGGCAAAGGAGAGAGGCTTAAGTCTGAGCCCAGTCTGTCCCCTCTGGTAGCTGGAAAAGGCTGAAACAACAGAGACAGGATCACTTCTGACGGAGCGCATTCAGAGCAGGGACACGTCCAAGGGGCTGGCTGGGCCCACCCAGCTGTCAGGGGTGACGTGTAAGGGTGGTCCCCTACATCCATCAGCTCCCCCCAGCCCCAGCTCTCATCCTTGCCTGAAAAACTCTTGCACGTGCGGCTCCTTCCTCCGTTGCAGTTTTGGAGTAAGGAAGGTGTGACGCCTGCCCTGTGAGCATCCCAGCACAGTGCTGCACACACAATCTGCCCTCACTTCACACGGACTCAACTAGAACAAAGTCTGGTAGTCTTGTTTCAATGTCAAGAGCACAGGGGCCCCCAGACTCGAGAGTCCATGGGCCAGCTGGGCCACTGACATGCTCCTTGGCTCTAGGCAAGCCACTTCCTCTTTGGGAGGCCTTTAAAAAGAACTCACTTGGGAAATGAGAAGGTGAGGCTAGGTGACCTCTGAGGACCTCTCAGCTCACCCACTCTGAGCCTGTATGTTATCAGTAAGATGGATTCACAGTCTGCGTGGTGGACGTTCTCTTTAACCCACCCCTGACAGACCTTCACCGGAAAAGAGCTTGCCGGTTCCCCAACTTGGACAGTGGCCTGTTTGCAGGCAGGTGACCCTGGACATGGCTGCCGGGGCTTCGCTGAGCTAGAAGGTGCTGGTGTTTCCCAGAGGACCTCAGCAGTCCTGACCGTCACGGGAAGAGTGTTGTGCTCACCGCACACAAGTCTCTCTTCCATGCCCTCCCGCAGCGGTCGGGCAGGGCTCTCCCAGCCACGTGGAGGCCCAGAGCCCGGGCGCTCTCAGGAAGGCCCAGCAGGTCAAAGTGGAAACGTCAGTGTTTGAAACTAGGGAGGCCTGACTCCAGTCTTTCATGCTGTCCCCACACCCCCAGCCTACAAGGGGCTAACGCTCTGTCCAAATGAGCTCTGTGCTCTTGGAGAGTGACACAGGCTTCTCTCCATCTGACTCTAGTCATCAGAAAAGTGAAGAACTGGAAACTACCTAACCTCAAAGATCTCTTTGCTCCCAAGTTCAGGCGCTCTCTGCCTCCAGAAGTTGCTGCAGAAGACTGGGTGGTGTTCGAAAACCTAAAAGATGGCTCTGCAGAGGCCAACGCCAGTCAGAGCAGAAGTGGACCATAAGCTCTCTCGTACCCAGGGTTAGGTGGTGCTGCTGGGCCCGGCATGAAGCCTCTGGCACTAGACAGTGAGAATGCCAAGGGGCCCCAGGAAGGAAGGCTGGGGGCAGTAACAGTTTACTAACTGGTACAGAAGTGTTTCAACCTTTTACAAAGCTCCTAGTCATTCAGGTGAGTGCCATCTGAACATCCACCACAGCTTCAGACCTCCTGGACAGGAGGGCATCTGAGAGTGTGCGGGTTAGAGTCCTCCTTGGAGTAGGTCTGAGAAGGAGGCTGGAGGGCAAATGCAGAGGGCTTCACACCTGCTCTTGATCCACACCTCGTGCTCTAAACTTGCAGAGAAGTCACGACAGGCAGTGGCCACCGTGAAAGAGGGCGCGTTTGAGTCATAAAAGACAGAACCGAACTCACAGGAACACCTGTTCCTGCACAGCCCTGGTGTGTCAAGGTGAGTACCAAGCTATGAGGCATCAGCGGCCCAGGGCTGGTGCTGTGGCTTCTGGGCGTGTCCGTGGGGACTTGGCTGCGGGGGGCGAAGCACCACAGCCTGCAGTCTCAGGGACAGGCGGTGTTCAGGGCAGCTCCCGGCTCCAGGAGGAACTCTGACTGTACAGGGTGGGCACGTCCCGTGTGTGACTGATCCTCAGAGAGGAACTGGGCCTCGTCAAAGCCACAAAGAAGAAGCTGCTGGTCTGTGACCAACCTTTGACTTTTTCCAAATGGGATGTTGACCGGGGCGAGTCCAGTCCTTTTGTACCAAGTTTCACTAGTAAAGGGCGCAGCCGAGTTTTGTTTTGCTCTCACTTTAGAGTTTCCCCACTGCCAGGCGCTAAAGTGAACACCAGGCTCGGCACTGGGGGCATCTCAATACAAACACAGAGTGCGGGTCAGAGGTGCAGACGCTGGTGCCGGCCAGCCTGAGCCGAAATCCCAGCCCTGAGTGGCCCGAGACAGGAAACTCCATGCAGAGCTTCCTCATCTCTAAAATGAGGCTAATAATAAAACCCACTGGAGGGCTGTTGTGAGGATTAAATGAATTCCTCCATATAAAGCGCTCACGACAGGGCTGGGCACATAGTGAGAGTGTTGTACGTGTTATCGGTGCTTTTACTGCAACAAAACAACACCGGCATCGTCACTTTTGAGAGTCTCGTGCCGCGTCTCAAACTAAATAACAATTATTTCCATTATTGGGCATTTTTCTGTGTGTGTGCCAGCAACCTTACAGAGAGACCAATTCAGTTCTCCATGGACACACCTGGTGAGGTTGCTGGCACACCCATGTGCAAAGGAAGGCACCCTTCTTTGGCTCAGAGAAGTGACTTGTCCCCAAGGCGGCATACACAGTCTGTGACAGAGTCAGAAATCGGAACAAAATCTGCCCCACTGCCACTGCACGAGCTTCCCACATCCCAAATGCCTCCGTGACACCACCCCTCAGGCACCTGAGCTCACATCCCAGCCATCACCTGGCATCTGGGTGAAGTTTAGGTAAGAAGGACAAGGCCTCCGGGGAAGACCCAATCAGTCTGCCCACACACTTTGGAATGCAGTAGCGCTGTCTCATCCGCAGGGCACTGTCACAATGTCACCTGCCTTGTCACACCCTGAAAAAGCCCCACGTACACAGCATTGTCATGAATTTACCTGACTCACTCTGTGGAAAAGCCCTAGTTCCAGGGCATTTGTCAAAAGCCATCAGTTGTGATTCTTTTTTTTTTTTTAAGATTTTATTTATTCATTTTTAGAGAGAGAGGAAGAGAAGGAGAGAGAGGGAGAAAAACATCAATGTGTGGTTGCCTTTCATGTGCCCCGCACTGAGGACCTGGCCTGCAACCCAGGCATGTGCCCTGACCAGGAATCGAACTGGTGACCCTTTGGTTCACAGCCCGTGCTCAATCCACTGAGCCACACCAGCCAGGGCCATCAGTGGTGATTCTTTAACACGACAGCTGCCTAAACATATGAACATGAGATGGCCATGAGAAATCTATCGGGAGCTCTGAAAAGCTCGGACATATTTCTGGAGCTCTACAAGGTCATATACATGTGTAGAGCTGTGCCCATGAGCAGGAAAGACCTAAGAGGCCCCCACTTTCTGGTCTCTGGCTGATTTGGGGTCCCTGCATAAGCCAGAAGTGAAGACCAAGGCAGAGTCATGAACCACATAAGCACTGAAGGTGTGCCTCACCACACACACTCAGCAAAGGGTAGAAGACTTGTTGGTTCAAGACATTTCTATTCGTTTGTTTGTTTGTTTATATATTTATTTATTTTTTGAAAGAGGGGAAGGGAGGGAGAAAAAAAAGGAAAGAAACATCAGTGTGTGCTTGCCTGTCATGTGGCGCCCACTGGGAACCTGGCCCGCAACCCGGGCATGTGCCCTGACTGGGAATCGAACCAGCGACCTTCTGGTTTGCAGGCTGGCGCTCCATCCACTGAGTCACAGCAGTCAGGGCAAACAAACGACACACTGAGATCTTAAAACTCAAATAGGTTGACAGTGAAACGATGGAAAAAGACCTACCACACAAACACCCGAAATAGAGCTAGACTCGCTATACAAATGTCAGACAAAACAGACTTCAAGACAGAAATTTACTGGAGATGGAGGGGAACGTGCTGTAATGACGAAGATTTGATTCAGCAGGAAGGTATAAAAGCGATAAGCACGTATGTCCCTAACAACAGAGCACCATAATTCATGAAGTAAAAACGGGCAGCATTGAACTGAGATTCTGCAATAATAACTGGAGACCTCAGTGTTCCACTTTCAAAAATGGAACAACTAAGGCAGAAAATCAAGAAGAAAACAGAAGAACTGAACAACACAAGGAACCAATTAGACCGAACACACATGTACAGGACACTCCGCCCAGTAGCAGCGGAACACACGTCCGTCTCAAGGACACGTGGACAGACCACCTGCTGGATCACTGAGCAGGCTTTTGACACTTAAACACGAATTCACCAATTCACCAACTACAGAGGACTGGAATCCAAAATCAGTAAGAAAAGAAAATTTGGAGAATTCACAAATGTATGAAAATTAAGGAACTCAGCCCTAAATAAGCAAAGATGAAAGCACAACAGAAGTTTAACAAACACTTTGAGATGAATAAAAATGAAAACGAAACTTAGGAGCCACACTGTGCTCAGAGGGAAACTTACAGCTGTGAACGACTACACTGTGGAAGAAAAAATATCTACAACCAATAACCTCACCTTACACCTTAGGAAACTGGGAAAAGAATAGATCCGACCAAAATACACAGACGGGAGGAAATAATTAAGATTAGAGTGGAGAAAAAAAAAGAATAGAAAGACTTAGAAAAGACTGGAGGAAAGTCAGTCAGAGCAGAAGCTGGTTCTCTGAATGAAAAGATCACCCTTGACAAACTTACCAGACTAACCAAGAGAAAAACTACGGAAGTCAGGAACGCGGGAGCAGACACCGCCGCCAACCTCACAGAAATGAAAAGGGTTTTCTGTCTTAAAAACTGGATGCAACAAATTAGACGAATTAGATAAAACAGATTCCTAGAAAGACATAAATTACCAAAATCAACTCAATAAATAGAAAGTCAAATAAACCTTTAACAAGAGACTGAAGAACTTCAGCATGCCCCAAAACGTTCCACTGAGGAATTCTACCAATCATTTAGGAAGAATCAACACCAGTTTCACTGGTGAATGTGCCAATCACGTGAAGAATTGGTATCAACTGTTCCCAAACTCTTCCAAACAACAGAAGGGGAGGGAACGGTCCCCAACCCTTGTGCAGCCCGTGGTCCTCTGACGAGAAACCAAAGGCATCGCAAGAAAGGTACAACAGACCAACATCCCTTTGGAGCACACACAAAAACCCTCAACAACACACTAGCAAAATGCAGCCCAATGCTCATGAACTGATGAAGGAGACACACAAAATGTGGTGCACTCACACAAAGACTGTGTGCGGCCGTAAGATGGAGTAAACCAGTGATACGGGCTGCAACATGGATGAAACTGGAAAACACTATGCCAAGTTAAATAACTCAATCACAAAAGACCATGCAATGTATAAAAGTAGTTCAGCGGTGCGGGGGCTGGGCGGTGGGACAAAGGGGGGGCTGTCTTAGGGATGGGAAGTGATGGCTAATAATAATGGGCATGGGGTTTGTGTGGGATGTAATGAAAATGTTCTAAAATCAGATTTTGGTGATGGTTGCAAAACTCTGTGAATGTACTAAAATTAGGGATTGGTGCACTCTAAGTGAGTAAATTCTTCACTTAGATATGTGAAACAGATCTCAATGAAACTATTTCGGAGAGTCTAGTGATGGAGGATTTGTGGAAAGACCTCATGTAAAAGATGTGATTCGGCCAGGATACGCATGGGCTACATAGCTGGGTTGGGAAGGTAGGATAAGGAAAACTATTTTAGGGGTTCATTTCATTTGCACGTTCCGCATTTTTGTGCCAGGATTCCTGAAGAAGACAGGACCAAGGACCACAGACTAACGGCACGAGAAAATACCCCACCAGGCATTTTCTTTCTCCCTTGAGGAGCTCAGGACTCTAGAGCTCTCTGGAAGGCTTGCTGCCCTAAAGGTCAAGGAAGGTCAGAGACTTCAGCCTTCCCCAGGACTGGCTCCTCTCTGAGGCTAAGTCCACTACCACCCGCGCCCCAGTGCCCCAGGGGCCAGCAGTGTTGATGGTGGCTACATGCTGGCTAAACAGATCTGCTTGTAAACTTTGTCTAAGGCGGGCCACTGACCTTGCTGCCTTACATCCCCCGTACATACAGCCAAATGACTGCTGGCTGAGCCTCCTTTTGGAGCAGCTGGGAAAGGGCACTGGCCCTCTCATGCCCCACACTAGGAGCACAGCGCAGCTCTGAGCTTCCTCAGAGGCTCACCTGAGCTTCCAGCTGACAGGAACCCCACAGATCATCTCACCCACCTGGTTCCCTCTCTGCAGATGAGGAAACAAAGGTTCTGAATGGTAACCCGGCTAGAAAGGAGCAAAGCTAGGACTATCACTGGGCCTTCTGACAACTCTCGAGTTTGGCATTCCTGTCCCCATTTACAGGTGGGGACACAGAGACTCACGAAGGTAACAGGTCGTCTGCGGTCTCCTGGCCAGGAAATGGGGCCAGATCCTCTGCCCGGGGCTGGTTTCTCTCTCTTCTTCTCCTTTTTAAAATTTCTAAAAAGTTGATTTTAGTGGGGAGGGAGCAGAGGGAGAGAGAAACATTGATTTGTTGTTCCACTTATTTACACATCACTGGTTGACTTGTGTGTGTCCTAACCAGGGATAGAGCCTGCAACCTCTGTGTGTCTGGATGACGCTCTAACCAACTGAGTTATCTGGTTTCCTTTCTGAAAGACCCACAGGGCTACCGGCTGCCCAGGGCACTTGAACGGAAAAAGAGGTAACAAAGAGGGACACTTCTCAGAATAAAGTGGGACCCATGCAAACCCTGAGCTACAGAGGGGAGGCCTTAGAGCTCTGGCCCAAGGCAACAGTCCCTGGAGCCCGAGGCTCCAGTAAGAGTTCTCTGTGAATGCCATTCCAGTCTGAGCACTGGTGAGCAGGAAGCAGAGATCCTACAGGCAACTTCAACAGTCCCCAAATGCTGCTAGAGAAGGCGCTGGAGCACAGCCCCAGCTGAAGACCCATCAGGAGGCTGTTGGTGTGGTCGGGCACCACGCTGGTGGCTGAACAGGGCTGCTTGGTATGGAATACAGACAAGCAAGTGGCTTCAGATGCATTTTGGAAATAGAAGTGGCAGGACCTGCTGATGGCAAATTGGAGCAGAAGGACAAAATCAAGAGCTCAGAGTTAGACTGTTAGCTTTGGCCCATCTTCAGTCCAGGAGACACGCAATGAAGGAGTCACGTGGGTCTGCTGCTCAGAGCAAGGCCTGGACTAAGGTCAGTGACTCTGAAGTCTGGGGCAAGGTGGTGGGGGAGGCGGGGCAGAAGGGAGCCCAAGGGGCATGTGTTCCCGCTGGTCCCTGCGAGCAGTCACAGGAAAGGGGCGCCAGGGAGGGAGGGAACCCAGTGCTGGCCCGGCCACTGCAGCTCACCTCTGCAGGCCTGGAAAGCCCCTCCCTATTTTCTCTGCTGGGGTGGCTGTTCCTCTGTGAAGACCCAGCTCAGCAGGCATCCGCTGGCCTGGGCATTTTCTGAGCCACTCAGAATACCCAGTCTTGCTCGTCTTGCTGAATTTCTTCTCTGCCTGCAACATGACTGTTTCCTGGCCTCCATTTGGCCAGGCTAGGAGCATCGTGAGGGTGACGCTGTGCCCTCCCCAAGGGATGAGGGCTGCCGTGGGGCAGGTGCCCAACAAAGACTGGTAAATGAATGGATAGAAGCTTGGACGGCAGCTTCCAATTGGCAATCTTGGAAGGATTCATGAAAAATGGAAGCTTCTCAAGAAGAGCAGCTGTACAGGAGTTTCCATAGTAGAACCAGATCTATCATCCCCACCCAGTGACGGCCACACCTCTCTCTGGGACAGCAAGGGACACTGAGCACAGCAGCAGCAGTGTTCTGCCTGGCCCCCTGGCCTCTGCACGTTAGCCACCAGGCACCTCGACAAGCCCTCTGTCCATGAGGGAAGGGGCATGGAGTCCACGCCCGGCACCTCACTGTATCACAGCCAAGAGTTACACCGAGTGGAGCTGGACTCTCCCAGCTGACGTGACGCTGGGATCTCTAGGCATCAGGTGACATGAACAGATGAAGGTGAGCATGACCATCTCCCTGTCCCTGCTGCACCCATTGCTTTCCTGCCAATGTTTACTGAGCACCAATTCTCTGCTGAGCCTGGTGCCATATCACAACAGTGACAAGATGACTGTCAGCTAGGGTGCCAGTCCCAGACCAACCAGGTACTAGGGAATGAAATGAACGGGACCTGTGGACCCAGGTATCAGAAGGTTCCAGATGCAGGCCACCTTTTGGAGGACTTGACCTCCTCAGGCCAAACGGAAGGTACTGTGAGAGGCTGTGGTGTGGACAGGCACCAGAGAGGTCCAGGCTGTGGGAAGGGAGGTTGAGAGGGGGATGCGACAGGGACACCCAACACCAGCAAGGCTAAGAAGCTGGGCTTTTTCTAGAGGCACTGTGGCTCGAGACAGAGTCTGAGGAGGGACAGAATGCGACAGGAGCCGTGCATGGGATGCTAGCCTGGGCAGTGGACTAGAAGAGGCAAGGATGAACTCTGGATGACCAGTCAGGAAGCCAGCAGTGTCGATGATGAGGATCTGCCTGGTGTCACAGTAACCTTGGGGACAGGGATGGGGACACTGCTCTGGGCAGGAGCACAGGAGATGCCAGCCTTTGCTTGTGGGAAATGAAGCAGAGGGCAGGGCTGAGAGCCAGGAAACCTGGCAGGAGCACAGGACCTCAGCCTGACCTCTGGATTGGCAAGCTGGAGATGGGCACTGCAGAGGGCACCGTGAGCTCAGAGGCAGTCACAGTCATCAGGGACCTGAGAAGACAGAGCTCAGAGCGTGAAACAAAAAGAATTCACAGCTGAATGTGGTGCATTAAAGCGGGCAGGGTGTCGGAGAGGGGCAGGCCACGGAGGGGTAGAAGGTGGGGGGCTCTGAGGTGCTCAGAGACCCAGGACTGGTCGTCAGATGCAGCACAGTGACAGGAACACATGCAGGAGGACAAGGGGAAAGCCAGGCCAGGAAGCCTATTCCTGGGGAGCTAATGAGAGAGGGAAGGAGAGACAGGCAGGCCTGTGAGCACACAGTGAAGAGACTAGCTTTTAAAAAAGTGTTCTCATGAATGACTCAGGCAGGTCTGTGGGCTCATGAGGAGCCAGTACAAGGAAGGGTGAGGGTGTTGGGAAGAAAGAGAACATGACAGGGAGCAAGATCCCAGAAGGCAGAGAAAGCGCCCGGTGCTGAAAACAGGAGGTGTTATGGGTGAACTTGGGGATGAAGTGACAGCAGGAGGCCAGTGCTCCTCAAAGGTCTTAGGGGCCCATCAGTGTGCCCTTGAACAAGAGCTGACTCCGTGCTACACTCTTGTACTACTTCCTCTCAGTCTCAGCCTTGGGCCACAGTGCAAAGTTGAAGAAAATGAAATTTACCCTGAATATACCCACCACAGAGCTCTACGCAGCAGATGCATCTGGAAACCTTGTCCAGAAACAATGAAATCAGACAGTGTCCTCAGAGTTCAGAACAAGTACACTGCCCTCTGCATTTTTAGAAAAGGATTTTATTTACTTTTAGAGAGAGGGTAAGGGAGGTAGAAAGAGAGGAAGAGAAACATCAATAACGCAGGTATGTGCCTGACTGGGAATCAAACCAGCGACCCTTTGGTTCAAAGGCCCGCACTCAATCTAATGAGCTACGCCAGCCAGGGCCACTTGTGCCCTGCTTGAAGGAGGGTGTAGTGCTTCCCCACACATCAGACCCTGCTCACTGACCTCTCAGCTTCTTCAGAAACACAGGGACCCAGGACTGCTCCACTTGCAACTACCTGAACTGCATGTGATGGTGTGATTAATATCACAGCCTCTCACACCCCGAAAAGCACCTGTAGCACTCCCTCCAGGGTCCAAGGCGCCCAGCCGCAGCTCCGCGACTCCTGTGGAGAGTGCCAGGCTTCCGACTGTAAAAGCAGGAGGACTGATCCACTATGGTGACTCTGGCACGTGATGTATGTTTGCTGCTCTCTTCATGGAATTTGTGACTTACTATTTGAGTTTTTCTAGTTTAACAATTACATTTTTACACAGTGACAACATGGTCAAAACTCATTGTAAAAGTCCTGATTCAGAAATATCCAAGAATAAAATTAATAACAACAGTTGTTGTCTTGGGAAAATTTAAATTATATCGATGACTAATGTACTCTCTTCTGATCTTTTCTTAAATAAAACACATACACAGATTTCTAGTGTGGAAAGTCAGAAAGCTAAACATACAACACACACCCCTTGGGAACAGCCATACTACATCACTGCTATGACAACCGAATCAGTTAATGTCTAAAGCACGTTTCTCAAAGTGCGCCCCAAGATGCAGCGCCGTGAGCTGCTGTATAAGAGCAGTCCCCTTGACACAGGTCTGGACCGCACCTACAATCCACCTGACTTGGGGATACGCAATCACATCCAAGTGTTAAAAGCTCTGAGAAGTCTTTCAGTGAGAAACCTTCCCAACTTTGATGACTCATGATTTCTAAGGTTATTTGACCGAGGAACCCCTCCCCCCCTGTTGATGGCAGAACTCATTTTGAACAATGGTGCAAACTGTCCACTACCTAGCCAGATTGGCCACGAGTTCAAATTTGTTAGATGAGGTAACATCTGCAGGGGTGTCCAACCCTTTGGCGTCTCTGCCCCACAGTGGAAGAAGGAGAGTTGCCTTGGGCCACACATTAAATACATTGCGACACGTAATCACAAAGAAGTATCATAATGGCCCTGGGGCTGGTGTGGCTCAGTGGACTGAGTGCCGGCTTGTGAACCCAAAGTTCGCCAATTCCATTCCCAGTCAGGGCCCACGCCTGGGTTGGGGTTGGGGCCAGGCCACCCCCACCCTCTCTCCACCCCCCACCCCCCAGCTGGGGGTGTGTGAGAGGCAACTGTTTCTCTCTCACACACTGATGTTTCTCTCCCATTGCCTCCTTCCCTTCCCCTTTCTCTAAAAATAAATACATTAAAAAAAATCTCATAATGTTTTAAGTATATTTACGATTTTGTGTTTAACCGCATTCACAGCCATCCCAAGCTTCATGTAGCCCTTGGGCCACAGGTTGGACACCCCTGGGACCTTTGGAGATTTTACATTAAAGAACCAAATGGCTGCCTTCCTTGAACCATGGATGATCTTTTCTGACTGGCAGTGGCTGGCTGCCTGCTTCAGAGGGCAAGCACACTCTGACACCAGTGTTCCCAGACCCTTCTTGTCCCAGGTCCCAGACTGGGACAGCCTTGCTAATTCACACAGGCTGCGGTGCATCGTGGGCCCTTCAGACTGGACCCCTGCTCCCAGGCTGCTGGGGCCAGCAGTGTCTGGAGGTCGGTGGAGGGTGGGACAAGCTGGGAAACGCTCCCACACCGGGCCTGTTCTTCACCTGCACAGCCCCAGCATATACACCTAGCAGGAGTTGCCCCTGACTCCTTCCCGAGGCTGCAAGTAGATAAGAGTATGTGCCCCTCCTAACCAAAGCCTTGCAAATCCACCCTTGCTTCTGGGACTCTGGCTTCACCACCCCCACCCCCAGCCTTGTTTACAGAGTCAGGACAGACAAAAGCTGCTCCAGCCCTGCCAGCCCCCCTAGTGAAATCCTTCCTGCTTCGCTCTGGGCCGGGACCTGCCCTCAGCCAGCACGGAGTAAGACCTTGCCCTCTCGGTCCTACTGCACGCAACCCCCTCTAAACATGAAATTCCGCATGCGATTCTTCTCTTTTTTAAAGCAATGTCAAAATAACTTGCTCTGGGACAAGGAGAACCATGAGACCATTCACGTTTCCTATTTTGTTTTGTCTGCAAAGTGTTCGACTACAGTGTCTTTCTCATGGTGGGGTTAACGCCTCTCTCTGCTCCACATGCCCAGTTTAAATGTAAGGTCCGCTTAGCTTTTTATATTTACTTATTATACTGATAAGAACAGAAACTACACTTGATTGATTGATTTATTATACGTGCTATAAGCTACTTCAAACCCTTTGTGAAACGAACCTGTAATTTATGGCATCATTAGCACCTGGACAAGAGTCTCTCAACTGAGCTGCCTGATTGATATATGTACATTCCTTTTCTTTATCCGGTTCCAAAATATACTTTTCAAGGAACAGGGACCTGGTGCCCACTCTGATAAAGCTGCGCTGACCTTATAGTTTACCTCGAGGCTTCCTAACTCACCTGGTCAAGGCTGTCACTTGGGCAAGTCCTTAATCACACAGCTTACAAGGTCCTTCCCCAGAGCCCATCCAGGTCCGGGTGGGCCCAGAGATCTGAATGTTTAACAAGGTTCGGGTGTCAGGTGAGTTCGGGAAGCACTACTAGGGGTTACCCACCGAGGTTTCCGAAAATCACAGGGATCATTTCAGTCAAAGGTTAAGTTGGAAGGTCCCCAGCACGAGGAGGCTGGACCTCAGGCGGCCGCCAAAGTCCTCAAGGTTTTGTTTGCTTGGAGCCCTCTCCCAGCCGCTGCAGTCCGCAAGCAGCTCCCGCCGCGACTTTTGGAAAACTGAGTCAGCGCCCCTGGATCCAAGTTTGTATCAGAGGCGGCGAGGAGAATGAATGGGCCCCACTGGGGCGGTTAAGCCGCAGAGGCGGTGCCAGGCGCTGGCCGGGCTCCCTCCGCAGAGGACTCGTGGGCGGGGCGGGCCTCCCGAGACTCCTCCGCCCCAGCCGCGAACTTGGCCGGACCTGCAGCAGGAGCCCACGGCCCTCTCCCCTCCGGTCCTGGGCCAGATGCCAGACCTCAGGCCCCAGCCGGCACCGCAGAGCAAAAGGAGGTACTGGACACACGCCCCAAAGTTTGGGGACTCGGGGACTTGCTGCCACACCTGAGCCGTTTCCAGGGCTGAGGCAGGTGTTGGGCGGACAAGGCCCGGAGGAGGGGCTGCCCGCCCCCAGCCGGAGCTGGAGAAAGTCGGCGGCGTACGCACCAAACCAGAGCGCAGAGGTCCCCAGCCCGCGGCGCACGTGCGCGCCGGAGAGTTACCTTTGGGCGCTCGCAGGTGTCCTCTCCAGTCCTTGCAGCAGCACAGCCCCATGGCAGCTGCGCCGCCAGCTGCCGGCACCCCTGGGCTGCGCGTCCGCAATCCGCCCGCGGGCAGTACCCAGCCGCGAGCGAGGCTTCGCGCAGAACCGCCAGCCTGGCCTCCCTCGCCCTCACGCTCCGTCCAGGCCCCGCGCAGTGGGCATCCCGGCTCCGGGCAGACCCTGCTAATCAACAGGAGAACTTGCTAATCGCGCCGGCCCGGCCGCCTGCCTGCTTTTTTATCTCCGCGCGCTCGGCTCCTTGCCCTCGCGGGAGCCCTCCCCGCGACCCGTTACTCTCCCGGGGCGCGGAGCTGCGCGCTCCCGAGGGAGGGCCAGGGGGCGCTGTGCGAGCAGGCGCAGCCTCGTCCCCTCCTCCGCCCCCGGAGAGCCGGCGAGGGGGTGGGGGCCACACCGACCGGACCAATGCGCGCAGACAGGAAAGAAAGGTGTCCCCGCGCGGCTTGGGTGGCGCCTCCCCGCCCCCATTCTCTGACCTCAAGGGTAGTTTACTGGGTGTGTACCAAGGCCACCTTGCTCTTGTTTTCCCAGCTCACCATCACACTACAGAAAAAGAGTGTGTGCCCAGGCAACCCCCGTCTTGGTTGTGTGACTTCGGGCAAGTCACTTCCCTTCTGAGGCTGTTTCTTCTCCTGAAAAGTGAGGGAAACAACACCTTTTCAGATGTCGTTTGCCACAAATTAAAGGTTTGATAGTACCAAGTTATTTAAACACTTTGTGCTTAGTTTCCCCCCAGTTATAAAAAGGAGAGGACCGTAGAATTGCTTCATTGGGATCCTTCCGAGGATTACCTGCGACTGAGTCAGCTGACCCTTGAGATGCACGGGTCCACTTACAGCTGGATTTTTTTTTTCAATAAATACGTATAGTTATGGTGAAGGTACTTTCTCTTCCTCATGAATTTATTAGTAACATTTTCTTTTCTCTAGCTTACCTTAATATAAGAATACATTCAATACATAAGTATATAATATGAGATAAATACAAAATATGTCTTAATCCACAGTTTAATGTTATCAGTACGGGCTTCCTAGCAACAGTAGACTTAGTCATTAAGTTTTGGGGGAGTAAAAAGTTATAGATGGATTTTAGACTGGGAGGGGTGGGTGCCCCTAACCCTCACATTATTCAAGTTTTACATATGTAAAATAAATAAATATATATAATAAGTATATATATATATATATATATATATATATATATATATATATAAAACTTAGAACACAAGTGGCATGTTGCTCAGCGCTTTGCCGATGTAAACTATCATCGTGATCACGCGTTTCTGAGGACTTGGACAAACAGGTACTTTTGTCACGGAGATGTTTTTGGTGCAGTCACTTTGGAAGGTGACACACGAGCTGCTTATTGAAACTAAAAATACTAATACCCGGGGACCAAGCAATTCCATCTATCACTATGTACCCCACAGAAATGTTTGCCCACATGCCCAGGAAAACATGTACAAGGCTAGTCATAAGTAGAGGAATTATCAAATATACTGGTGTTTTCAGAAAATTACTGTCTCACAGGAGGAAGCTAGAGCTGAATGTTTGAGATCTGTGGATTCACAGTGTTTATGCCAAACACACACCCACAAAATCTTCCCCTGGGCTTCACCTGTGCTGGACACTGCCCTAGGCACCAGGGCCTAGAAGGTACATGGGAGGAAAACAGGAGACCAAGAGTGGTTCCCTCTGGGTAGAGGGTGAGTGACAAGAATGGATTGAAGGTGAGTGTAAAGAGACTTGATGTTTTTATAGTAGTCTAATTTCTTAAAAGGAAGATATATTGACATGTTATTGTATTAATTAAATGATCAAGTGAGGGAAAGTAGAAGTGTCTGGCCCAGAGTTCTTAATACCAGCTTCTTTCTCACCCTCTACTTCCTGGGATCCCTTCCTGCTCCTTAAACAGGGCTGTGATCCACCTTTGATGCCTTTTTGTCTTAACTGGGATTTTCTCCCTCCTACCTCACCCTCATCTCATTTTGAGAACATGGTGGTGGTAGAGGGGGAGAAAGTGGTGGTGGTGGGTGGGGCGGGGGGGAAGCTGTGCAGAGGCAAGGCCAGACCAGAGGCAGAGACCGCCTGGGGCGTGGAGCAGAAGAGTTAAATGGCCGGTGGGGAGGAAGGGAGGAAAGAATGACTTTGAGCAGGAAAAAGGTTTTCCCAGGAACTAGTTAAGTCGTATTCAAAGGAGAGATTAACAACAGCGGCCGATTTCTGCCTCCCTCTCCTTTAACTCTCCAGAAAGACCAGGGTGAGGCTTCTTCAGGGAGAGAGGAGGGCTGTCCTGCACTGTATCCGTAAAGAAAGATGTTTTCGATTTGTGACTTGTAAGCGGGGGTTACAAAGAGGGAGTAACTGACTGAGAACAGAGAGACCTGACTTCTGGTTGCTGCCAAGTCATTTTAAACAGTTTAGCACCAGGCAAGATGTCTTAGTCACAGCGGGTTAATGAGGCCCCAAGAATTCCACGCTAGAGCCTGCATTCAGGGAGAGCATGTGAGGGGAGCAAGGCCCCGGTGATTGTCCAACGGCCAAGTCCTACGTTTGGAAAGGAGGATTTGAAAGAAAACATCACAGCGGCCACTGTTGGCTGTTGTTTATCTTCCCAAAGGAAGTAGCAAAGCGGGATCTTTTCAAATGAGCCTATTATAGAGGGTTAGCACCTTCACTGAACTGTTCAAATGTATTTTGGGTTACTCAACTTTTCAAAGTGGCTTTAAACATCAACTCCCAGGGCAGTTTAGGAGTTAGAAGGCAAGGCAAGAGCTTTATTATTCCTTTTGGTTTCACAGTTTAATTCCTGATTATACACTGTCTTCTCATAGTTTTCTCATTGTGTGTCTGTCTGTTCCTCGAGAGGGAAGGAAAATAACATTCACTACATGCTTCCCGTTAGGCAATTCATAAATCCTATTTACCTCAGTTAACCGCAGGACAAACCCGTAAGGCAGATGGCATTAGGTTCGGTTTATAGAGGAAGACACTGAAGTTCAGGGAGGTGAAGAGATTTGCCCAAGATGAATGAGGGGGCAAGTGGCAGAGCCAAGACAGAGTGGACGGGTGGATGGATGGCATTTCCCCAGTTAGCTGTAGTAATGAGCTGCAACTGGAAAAGCACCTACTGAGCATGGAATTTGCCTGAAAAATCAAATTCTCTAAACATAGCCATGCCCTCTGAGTTGATCATGACTCAAAACCATCTTGAATTGAACCAAATGGCAGGATCAGTCAGTGCTGCAAGGCTCTGGCCGAGCTGAAGCCACCCAATTCCAGAAGAGTGACCAGGGAGGTAGGGGCCCATGACACATCTTCCTGAGCTGGAAAGCTGGCATCCTGCAGGCCACAGGGAAGCAGAGCCAGAGCTGGTGGGGGTGGGTATCCTGTGAGTGGAATGGGCTCCAGGAAGAGGGCAAATGCCAACTTTGGAAGATGAAGGCTGGGTGGCAACTACCCCCTGCTGCTTGATTCCATTGCTCTGGGAGTCCCCAAATTTGGTGGTAAGGATATGGGGTTGTTTCTAGGGAGGCCACCATCGACGCTGGGATCCTGGCCCTTCCAGATATGCCCCAAGCCATCTGAAGGGTTTGCTTAGAAGATCGAGGATGTGGACTTGATACCCCTCTGCCCAAGTCTGGTTGCTCCTCCTCAGACATACCTAAGGTACCTTCATGGCATCACCTCAAGGTGTGAGCTCAGCCCTGGGAAGCTCAAGGGGATGGTAGAAATGGGGACATAGCATCTTAGTCACAGCTGTAGCTTTGGAGGATATGATGATCATTCATTCATTCTTTCTTTCATTTATTCATCTGTATACCACACAATGACTGAACATAACTGAACACCTGAGAAAGCCCAGGGCCTGAGCTCCGAGGAGGCCTGGAGGGTACCCTGGGAGCTCCAGAGACAGTGACTCAATGACAGAGGAGAGAGATCTTGGAGGTGAGAGCTGAGACGGAGATCTGAGAGTCCAGCACCAAAAGACAACCCATGTGGCATGCTGGATGGCACAGGAAGGATCCTCCAATGGGCGTTATTATGTTTAGGAGCTTGATTTAGGGATAGGGAAGAACACCGGGCATTTAGGATAGGGGACATGATGCTGCCTGTGATTCTGATTGGTCAGCCTGGCACGAGAATGAAGTGGGGACTGGAAGGGGGCCACCAGGAGCAGGGAGGAAGCTAAGAAGCAAAAGGCATAGGCCAGGTGAGAGATGTCCCCAACCACAGTAGATCAGAGGAGATGGCGCCCAGGGCAGAGCTGTGTGCTAGCAGGGTGGTCCCCAGAGACTTACACTCCCCATTTCTCATATCCCACGTGATTCTGTCTCCGTGAGTCTGGGCTGCCCTGTGACTGGCTGTAACCAATAGAAGGTGATAGAAGTGGTGCTGGCCAGTCTGGGCCCATGTCCCAAGAAGGCTTGGCAGCTTCTGCTGTCATCTTCCAAGTAAAGCCATTGCCTTGTGAGCAGGGGACTATTCTGAGACCATGTGCCCTGAGAAGCCCAACCGAGCAACATGGAGAGGCCATGTGGACAACTGAGGCCCGGGCTAGCAAGCGCTTCTCCCAGGCACATGACTGAGGTCACCCAGGAATCAGTCCCTTAGCTGACACATGCAGAGCAGAACCAAGCTGTCCCTGACAAGCCCTGCCCACGTGGCAGAACAGTGAGAAAACGCAGTGTGTAAATCACAAAGCTTTGGGGTGGTTTGTTAGGCAGTAACGTAACTGAAACATGGGGAGCAATACATCATACAAGAAGCTGACACTGCCTGGCCCCGATGTGTGCCAGGCTAAGAGCTTGATATCCCATTAGAATTGAAAGCAACCCTATGTGTTCAGTGACGATATCATTTCCACTTTAAAAAGGGATACTGAGGCACAGAGAGGTGAAGTGATTTGTTCAAGGTGACATGGCTAATTAAGGGCTGAGCCCAGAGTGGAACCAGGCCATCCTGCTTCAGAGCCTGTGTGTCTAATGACCCTGGTAGATATTTTGGGGGCAGAAGGGTTAGCACTTGGTGATGAATTCAGTGCCCCATGGGTCTAAGGCTCACCTGTAGGTGAGATTTGTGGCATACTGGACGGCGTTTGGCAGATAGGCCTTGTGAGGTTCATTCCTCTGCTAGCTTTTTGTACTGATGTCTGCTTCGTGTCAGCCCTGGCATCTGGTGGAGGGAAGTTCTTGAAGATGGAAGCTATAAAGGAAGTCTTTAGACCCCTTATTGTAGGCCTACCTCCTGCCGGCACCAGTGTCTCACGGGGGCTGGTTCACAAGAGCCCTGTGCTGGAGATGTCCTCATGCTTACTTTACAGCTACGAATATGGATACCCATGCAGGCTATGAGTGCTCTCAAAGTCACACTGCTGGTAGGTAAAAGAGCCTGTACTTGAATCTGGGCAGTCTGACCCACCACAGGCACTTTCCCAATGGCCAGCCCCTGCCTCCTGCCCCCTGTCTCCTGGAAGTGCGGTCCCCATCAGGCCCTGCCTCCCTCCCCCTCATCCACTCCTCCCATTACAGATCTGACCTGCATCAGGACTGGGGCCAGAACCCAGTGTGTGCACAGCACAGGAACACACCACAGACACACAGATACTCTGGGAATGGAAGACTCTACACTGGAAAACAACATCATTTCTCGTGGGAAATAGGAGGTCCAGAGGGTCTAGATCCACTGCATATCAAGTATTTCGCGAGGCCTTAGTATGTATCAGGCCCTGAAAGGCGAGTTAGCCACAAGTTGGGGCTATGTCCAGTTAACTTCAGTTTTTACTCTGAAACAAATAGACTTATAGCAATGATCAATGAAAAAGAGGCCTCTCAACCATCCCTCAAAATGTTTTGTGCACTTTCACCACATTGAAAGCCAACTGATTTGGATTTAGATATCTGATTAAACAGGTTAATTAGCACCCCTCTCCCCATGATATCCCTCATCAAAAGCCTCGTAGTTGTTACTTTACACACTCGTTGTTTGTTTTTATGAAGTATGTGACTTTGGGAAAGGTATAATCTGAAACAAATCCATACTACTTGTGCTGAAAAAGGCTATGGATCTCATAAGAACTTTTTCTTTTCTCTTAATGAGACTTAAGTCTCATTTCCCTTTTTCCATCGGCTACCAGGAAGCTCAAGAAAAAAAATTTAAAGTTTGACTTTGGCAAGTGTGAAGGCCCTAAAGTAGGCCTTCATATCTGTGCTTTGCTTCCTGATTTTGTTTTTCTACCTTTATTTGCATTGTCTCAGGTCCTTAACTTTTTATTACTATTGTGTTATCTTTATTTCATTCTAAATGTCCTCATTAGAATCCATTTCAAATACTTTGTGAGTAACATAGAAATATAAGTAAGTGAATGTAATACATTCTGTTTTCAGTCAGGAGTTGGTAAACTTTTTCTAAGGGGCAGACAGTAAACATATTTAAGCTTTGTGTGCCATATAGTTAACTGCCTAGCTTGGCCCTTCTACTGTGAAATTAGCCTCAGACAGTAAATAAATCAATGAGTCTGGTTGTATTTCAATAACATTTTATTTAGTCCTGACCAGTATGACTCAGTGGGTTGGGCATCATCCTGCAAAGCGAAAGGTCACCAGTTCAATTCCCAGTCAGGCACATACCTGAGTTGCAGGCCATGTCCCCTGTTGAGGGCATGATAGAGGCAACCAATTGATGTTTCTCTCATACACTGATGTCTCTCTCCCTCTCTTTCTCCCTCCCTTCCCCTCTCTCTAAAAATTAAATAAAATCTTTAAAAAAAATCTTTATTTACCAAAGCAGGTAGTAAGCCAGATTTGGCCTGTGGGCTTTTCATAGTTTGCAGCCCTCTGTTTTAGAAGAATTGTAGAGCATTTGGAAGGTCTTGGCTTAGAAAAAATATGAATTCCCATCTCTAAGATTCTTAGTTTCCACTTCTGAGTGACAGAATGGGAAGAGCAGCTATACAAACAGTCTGGACAATTGGCTCTAGAGAGGAGCATCCAGTGCTGGGAGGGGACAGTCCTGGACAGAGCAGGCTCTGAGGTCTGCCAGTGAGACCCCATTCTCCCCACGCAAGCCATGGTACTCCTCAGGGAGGGGGTACTGGGGGCAGTGCCCCAGAGGTTCCCCAGCTCCGGCCAATGGGCCTCTGGATGCTGTGGATGTTATTCATGGAAGGAATGTGTCTGTAGCTCCAAATTCCCACAGAGAAAGACAAGGGGAATCGTTGGGGAGACATTCCTGGGCCACATTTTTCTTGCTGTTCATATGGCCTGAGGCCATTGAACTTGGCCAGGCTGCCCAGAGAAGGATTTCCCAAAGTGCCCCCCTCACCCCTGCCCCCACCTGCTTTTTCTGCCTGCCTTTCTTTCCTCCGTTAGCCCCAGGAGAAATGCAACCTGGGAAAGAGCAGGAGGCCACAGCTATGTCCCGGAGGACTTTTGCTCCCTGGCCAACAAGGGATGAGACAGCTGAGGCAGCAGTTCCTGGAGGGAGGCGGGCACTTGCCAGTGGCTGTGGTGGCATCAGGCCTTTCCATGAACCACTGGGGCAGCAGGCAGTCTCAGCTGCTTGACCAGGGGTCACCAAGCAGGAGACTTGCTTCTGTAATAACAGCAACACATACTGAGCACCTACTGCGTAGCAAGCACTATTCTGAGCTTTCTACATGTAGTGACTCATTAATTTCCACAGGAGCCCCATCACAATACCTGATTGGGAAAATGAAGCGCAGAGCTGCTAGGTGACTTACCTGGGGTCTCACAACGGGGAAGGGGAAGACACAGGGTCTGAACGGAGGTGTCTGTCTGCAGTGTGACTCTTACCTCTCACCCTCAGCATGTGTGACCTCACAGGTCGGCAGTCCACTTACAAATAAATGCTGCCCTAATGGTGGGTCTCAGCAGTTTTTGCAAAAAGTCAGCATTTGCATAGTTCGGACCTACACACCTTTGAAGGCTCCCAGCATCCCCATGTACCACAGAAGATAAGACCCTCTACCATGAGCAAGGCCCACCTGGTGTCTGTTCCACTTGGCTGAAGGCTCAGCACTGTGAATTGGGAGTCAACCAGTCCTCCTTGCTATTGTTGCCGTTGTTGCCTCAGCTGCTGACAGAGCAAGGACCTCAGGTACCCAGTGAGTCTTTGAGTGTTTGCAATGTGCCAGCCACCAGGCTTGGTGATGTGCATACATACACTTACATACACTGTGTGCCACAGACACTGCAGCCCTCAGACTGAGCGCCGATAATCCCATATCACAGATAAGGACACCTGCACATTAATCAGGTAATCAGTGCTGGCTGCTGTAACGAGCTGTAAACTCTCAGGGGCTTAACCTTGCAATGATTCTTTCTTGCTCATGTCCCCGTCTCATGGAAGTCAGCCTGAAAGAGGGGGAGGGAGAGGCTTCTACTCCACGCGGTCACTCAAGCACTCAGGCCCCTCCTAGGGCCTCAGCGTCTTCCTCTGAACCCTTTCCATCTGCTTTGTCAACGAGGGAAGAAGGATCAGGCTGATCTCAGGGAGTTTTAGGGGCTATGATTAGGGCTACATCAGCACTGCCACCCACATCCCACTGTCCCCAGTCCATTCACATGACCCGTCTTACTGTGGAGAGGCTGGGAAATGGAGTCTGTCCCGCCATAGGAAAAAGAACCGTTTGGCTGCCACCCTGGGGTTCGGAGGGGTGAGGTGCTGTGAGGGGCTGCCGGGCCATGAGAGGCCCACGCTTGTGTTTGCTACCATGCTGCCTTGACTGAAACCAGTGCCAAAGCTGCCTGAATGGAATTCCAATTTCCACCATCCTGAAAGATCCCCAGTCCTTCAATGGGGCAGTAACTGGGGCTGAGGTTCTTGAAGCACTGTGAGGATAAACTGGACACTAAGAAACGCTAAGAAAAGGGCTTGACACATAGCAAATTTCCAATGCCTTCCCTTTCTTAGTGGTGCTGTGGCGGGGGTGCTGGGCAGGTGGTGGACAGGCCTGGGAGAATTTCAGCCCTTAGCACAGGTGCCTGGGCTGAGTCCACAGGAAGGCACGGAGCATGTGTGCTTGCTGCTGCCACCTAGTTGTCAAAGGAGGAAACGCAGGGCAACTGGCTTCTGCTCCTCGTCCTCCTAGGCAAGTGTCTAGAAGGCTTCTCTCCACCCTAATGCCCAGCAGCTCGCTGAACAGAAGCTGGCCTTGGCCGTGACTAAAGTGCAGATGCTGGGATGGGTGAAGTTTTGTTTCCCAGGTTTTGCTGTGGAAGCAGCAACTCCTCCAGGACATTCCGCCCAGGCCTCAGCATTCTGCTCAGCCTGGAGGGCACCCTGCCCTCTGGGCTATGACTGTGGATTCCCTTACCCAGTCACTCCCACAGGGTGCTGGCTGATCCAGGAGGGTGGGCATGGGGCTGGCCCCTCCCAAACTAGCTTTGGTAATGGCAGTGAGATTACAGCTGTGTGGGAATGCCAGGGGAGGGGAAATGGCCACCAAATCTTTCCAGGGACACACAGCACATCCAGCACATGACTTCCTGCCTTGGGAGAAGGTCCGTAGGACTCCTGTGTCCCGATCTGTCAGAACACACACAGACACACGTGTGTGCGCACACACATAGATATACACAGTTTGTAGGGCTGAGTTGGCTTCAGATGGCCTGGTCAGACCCCATTGTAGTGTCTGATAACTCCCCAGGACCACTGTTCCTCCCTTCCCTCTTCTCTCAGTACCAGGCAGGGCTCATTAATGTCTACTTCTACGTCTCCCAGCTCACTCAGCACCCTTTCTGCAGTCAGGCCTTGGGCACCCAACACACATCCTAACACCAGATTCCAAAGTGCATTTTCAGACCACGCTGCACACCATCAGGGGGTCATGAAATGACCTGGGGAGTCTTGACCAGCGTTCTTAAAAATGAGATGGAAGCACATAGCCTGGAAAGTGCCCGCGGGCACCTCGTGTAGGAGTAGGGTGATTTCACGAAACCTTTGCTTCAGTGTGTGCTTGGGTCCTGGGTTGCGATGTAATGTCTATTTCTTTTCAAAAAGCGTGATAACACTGTGGCAGTGTGTCCGCCTCACACCTTCGAGAGAACCTGGGCTCCTTGTGAAAATGAGTCCACCGCTTTCTCCTGCTTCCCCAGTTCTGACACATCCCCGTCTGCTGCAAGCCAGCGAAGGACACAGCCTCTGCCAGCCACTTAGCTTTAAAAAAGAAGTAGAAGCCACCACCAACAGCTACAAAAGGTCCTGTTGCAAACTGATCGCAGGACCTGGCTGCTTACTGGTCTGGTATCTGTGTGTCAAAGAGGGCCACTCAAGTGATGCTTCACAGAACAAAGAAGGTCAGCTTCTCTCAAGGAAAAAGACAAGGAAAGAAAAGAGAAAAGAAAAGGGAAGAAAAGAGCCCTCTGCTCTGCACATTCCTTCAGTGCAGGCTCTCACGGCACAGGGCTGGCCTGACAGCATTTGGACATATCTGCTGGATTGTTCTTTCCTTCTCAATTATTCCTTCAGTCGTTATTTGCGGGGCACCACTCTGTGCCAGACACAGGAATCCACAGGCTGGAGTCCACACCCTGCCGGATGCCCCTTCTCAGCCTGGGGCCTGTGAAGTGTAACGCTCACTGGGCGATCTCACCTTTGCTTCCAGGCTCAGGCAAAGGTGCTGCCCATTGTGGTGTGTCCCAGCCCAGCCCCACCGACTCTAGCTCTGCCCCAGGCCTGCCAGGAAAAGTGGGGCTCTTCAGAACGCCAGTATCCTCCATCATTCCTACACCGGAGTGAGAGGAGGTTCTCACACGTACTGAGCACCTGCTAAGTACCAGACACTGCTCTATTCTGCCATCCCTGACAAAGCCCATCAAAGTCATTATTGTCACCATCCAATGAGACTCAGGAAGATGAGGTGACTTTCCAAGTCAGTAAACGCAGGAAAAAGCCATTTCCTTCCTGTCTCTCAGAACCCCGCAGCTCTGTTTTCCCACTCAACCACAGGCAGCACCTGAAGTCCAGGCTGTGCCATGGGCTGAGTGAATGATGTGCCCTCGCAGGAGGAGCATGCTGCCTGCCATACGTAGGCACTAGGCAAAGAAGGGATGCACAAAGATGGGTCACCCACAGGGGAGGAAGGGAGGCAGATGAGGCACGTCTTCTGGGTTTCAGCCCCTAAGAGTGTGGGCTGGATTCCCAAGGTCAGCAAAAGTGATGTCTTGCTGTAAAAGGCCAGTGGCCCTGGCAGCTTTACTTCCAAGTTCAAAAATGCATTTGTTTCCTAGGCTTCCGTAACAAATCACCACACACTGGATAGCTTGAAACAACAGAAATTTGTTCTCTCAGAGCTCTGGAGGCCAGAAGTCCGAACTCAAGGTGCTGGCATGCCCATGCTCCCTCCGAAGTTTCTTGGGAAGGATCTGTCCAGGTCTCTCCACTGGCTGCTGGTGTTAGTGGGAATCCTCGGCATTCTTTTACAGCTGCATCACTCCATCCTCTGTCTTCACCTTTACATGGTCTCGCCTGCGTGTGTGTCCACCTTTCCCTATTCCTATAATGACACCGTTTGTTGAATTTAGGGTCCACCCTACTCCAGTATGATCTCATCTTAACGAATTGCATAGGCAAAGACATTATTTCCAAATAAGGTCACAGTCTGAGGTATCAGATGGTTCAGTCACTACACAATAGCTATCATTTTCTAGCTATCTTTGATTTTGAGTTTTTATTATCTACAACATTAGGGCTCACAGACTCAGATGCTTATAGAGGGATCAGGTGAGTAAGATGAACTGAGAAAGAGAGTTGGGGTGGAGAGGGGCAATAGGGAGAGGTGGGGATTCTGGCCAAGTGGAGAATGAACTGTCTAAAAGGGGCAGCTCATTGTTTACATGGAGAAAGCAGGCCCAAATTTACCCTATAGAACTCTCTCTTTCTATGGGTAAAATGTTTTGCTTTGAAACATAGTTCATAAGCCAAACAAAGTGTCTTGTGGGGGGACCAGAATCAGCCTGGGGGGGGGGTCATCAGCTCAGTTTACAGCTTGAGAACTAGATTCAGTTTCCTTGTTATTACTTGCCTCTCTTCATCATTACTTTCAGCTCTCCTCCTGCTTTTTAAATCTTATTTATTTATTTTTAAGGAGGGGAGAAGATGGAGAGGGAGAGAAACATCAGTGTAGTTGCCTCTTGTGTGCCCCCTACTGGGGACCTGGCCTGCAATCCAGGCATGCAACCTGACTGAGAATCGAACCAGTGACCCTTTGGTTCGCAGGCTGGCGTTCAATCCACTGAGCCACACCAGCCAGGGCTCTTCCTGCTTTTGAATCATTGTTACTTAATTGATTTAACTTATCAAGAACCTCTAAGAGCCAAGAACCAGGCTCTGAGTGCACAGATACACTCCTCTCCTTCAGGAGCTCATAGTCCAGGGTAGGTAGTACTCATGTTTCATTCAAGAGCAGTGCTTTTCACATTTGATATGCACGCAGATCACCCAGCAGATACTGCTATAACAGATGCTGTTTCAGTAACTCCCTAGAGTCTGTGTCTCTAACAAGCTCCCAGGTGAAGCTGATGCAGCTGGTCCATGGATCACACCTGGAGTAGGAAGAACAGCCTTGAGTCTAAGAAAGTTCTTAAACTGAAGGCATCTGGTTGGAGGAGCCTCTGTACCTGGGCTCGGAGTCTCTGAGGTGACCTGGGTCATCCACCCCATCACCCACTAATCCCCTGCCACGTTCCTCTCCACATCCTAATTTATCTAGAGGTTTAGTCTAGCTGAGATCATTCATAAAGAATTTTATCTACACCGTTGTTCTGAGCAGGCCCTGAGCATGCCTCCCCCTGCCGATCACCCCTTTCCTGTCCAGTGCACTATCTCTGTCTGGGGAATTTCTGTCCTTGGCCCTCTGTGTCTCAGAGCTGTGGTGTCCAGCACCGACATGGGCTTCCGCTGGCAGCCTGAGGGTGAGACCCTGGATGAATGCTGAACTCCACCTTGCACTATTCATGTGACTTTGGACAAGTTACCATTCTGTGTTGGTTTCTTCAACTGTGAAACACGGCCATAATATCTACTCACTGAGGTGTCAGGAACATTGAGCCAACACATTATAGGGTGGCCTTACCACTTTCTTTTCTAAAAAGAAACTCAACAAGTCACTTGAAGAATCTCATGTTGCTTGTGCAGAAAACGTTAATATAGGGAACTCATTTCTAATTGCTAATTCTAATTAGAAATTTCTAATTGCTAATTCCCAGAAGCACCACCAATTATGCTTGAAGGAACTGGCAGGTTTCCTTTGGCTAGTGGCCTTTCATTCTTGCAGTCAGCAAACATGTACCATACCTGGTCTGGGTCAAGATACTCAGGGGGCAAGCCGCACAGAAGGTGGGCAGACATGCGAACAGGCACTGTAGGCTGGCGAGTGAAAAGTCAGGAAATGTAAAATAGAGTTAAATAGCACATTGGCTGCATTCTCAAATAATATTCTCAAGGTGTTTTCAGGTGAGACACCTTGAAGAAACAATGGGCCCAACTGTCAGTCAATAAATACATTACAGTGTCCAAAAAGCCACAAAACTTAGAGAAAGTACTTTATTTGTTGTACTTTTTAAAAGATAAACAGCTGGACCCATTGCTTTACATTTTGGGGCATCTTATCTGAAAAGGTGTCTGGCGGTTGAAGAAAAGCACACTGAGCATTTTATTTGAAAAGGTTACTAACATGCTCTTTAAAAATAAGTTTATCCTTTTCCTTGGTTTTGCAGACGCCCTGTTGTAATGCTTGCTAAAGTCTACTGACTTCTTTACACGGGCTAGGTATTATCCTGATATATAGATGCATAACGTCACAACACTATATGGTGGGTACTTAAAAAAACCCTTTTATTTTGAAATGATTCTAGATTCACAAGAAGTTGCAAAGAAATATACAGGGAGATCCCATGCGTCTGTCACCCAGCCTCCCCTGGTGTTAAATTGTATGTAACTATAGCCCACTATTCGAACCCGTTAAACCGACCTTGTGACAATGCACAGAGATGATTCGGATCTTACCATTTCTATGTGGACTCAGGTTGGATGGGGTGGGGTGGGGTGGGGCGGGGGCTGTATGCAGTTTTACCACGTGTGTAGCTTCAGGGAACCGTCACCACAGCCAAGATGCCTAACTTTATCATTGTCATATGTCACCTTCGTCTCCCTCTGCTGCCCACTCATAGTCACAGCCAACCCCTCCTTTCCATCCCTAACCCGAGGTGCAGAGACTTTATCCTCATTGTACAGATGAGGTGACTGAGCCACAGAGAAGCTGGCAACTTGGCCATGGCCAAATAGCTAGTAGGTGCTGGGTCTGGCTGTTGAACTTTATCATTAAGGAGACTTATGGTGGGGAAGGGTGTGGGGGAGCATGTGGGTGTGTGGCCTGACAAGGCTTCCTAGAGGAACAGATCATTGAACTTGGTATTTTTTTTTAATTTTATTTATTTATTTTTAGAGAGAGGAGAAGGGAGGGAGAAAGAGAATGAGAGAAACATCACTGTGTGGTTGCCTCTTGCACACCCCACACTGAGTACCCAGCCTACAACCCAGGCGTGTGCCCTGACTGGGAATCGAACTGGTAACCCTCCGATTCTCAGGCCATATGCACTCAATCCACTGAGCCACACCAGTCAGGGCTGGACTTGGTCTTGAAAAGAGAAGGAGCAACAAATAATTGGGGAGTGCTGGAACATCAGACTGCATGAGAGGGGAACCGAGGGCTAGAAAAGCTCTGTTCCCCACAGGACCAAATCCAGGTTGTCACAGCTTCCAGCCTGGGCTTCTGTGACCTCGCAATGAGCCAATCAACTTTATCCCCAAACTGCTTCTCCTTCTGCCTGTCCAGCAACCTGGCAGTCATCCCGAACTCTGCCCGGGGCATCCAGTCCCTCACCGAGCCCAGACATCCTGTCTCCCAGCCATGTACCTTCCCTCCAGTCCTCCTGGTCCCTGCTTGGTTCCAGTATGTCAGCAGCTGGCACCTGCTCCCCTATTAAAGCAGCCCCTACCTAGGTCCCCGGACTCCCCTTTTTAGCCCACGCCCAATCAAATTTTCTCATTGTTGCTAAGTATGATCACACCTTTCCCCTGTTTAGGGGCATTTGGTGGCTCCTCATAGCCTATAAGACTGTCCGAATGCTTGAGCCTGATGTGCAAGGCTCTTCGGGATCTGACTTTGGCTGATCCTCCAGCGAATCCAGCCACATTCCCCTTGCACCTGGCGCCTGCACATAGAGCATCCCACCGAATGGCTCAGAGTTAGCCAAGCCCCGAGTCCCAGGATATTTGCACAACTGCGTGTGTGTCTGCTCCTCCTCCTCATCTCACCCAGGCACTGAGCACTGTGCTGAAGTTGTAGGCATGAGTCAGACACGGACTCTGCCCCTGAGGAGCCCTCAGTCTGATGAGAGAAACATAACTGCCCCTCAAAAGAAAGTGAAAAACCAAGAGGTACTTTCAACGGTGAATGAAAGGTGTAGCTACAGAAGGAAGTACAAGTTTGAATGAGACTCCTCGAGGAGGGAGAAGATGGTCACCTGCCTGGGATGAGGATGACAGCAGCAAGCCTGGAGTCTGGATCCATGCACCTACCCCAGGGCAGGGTGGGACACCTCCTGGAGTCCCCCCAGGCCATGGAGGTGGCCCCTACTGTGTAGATCAGTAGGCTGCAGGGTCAGGAAGTCAGGCAGAGTGTCACACCTGCCAAGATCACTGGGGTAAGGACTATGTTATACACTCAGGAAGCCAGGCTAGCACAGGTGGGCATACTTGATGGGCCACTAAAGGCTTTTTTGATTGGCCTCATTCAAGAGAGATGGTTTCAGTTTCATCACCTAGGCGACCGTGGCCTGGATCTGCAAGGATGCTGGGGAAGGCCTGGCCTACTAGGGTAATATTCCTGTTGTCTCTGTGGGGGAGTTCCACTTAAAGACCCCTCTGCCTCAGAGGACTAGGAACGGAAGAAGGATCCCTGGAAGAAGGATGCTGGATCCCTGTGCCCCTGGGGATGCGCCATTTAAATAGCAAATAAGTGACACCAGGTCTGGTCAGCCTCTGGGCCTGTACAAAGTATGGATGCACCTGTTTCTGCATCACAGCATGTCACCCCCATTCACATGGCCATCCAGCCCCTGGGTGTCCTCTTTCCTCCAGAGAAGTGGCTCAGAGCCGCAGGCAGTGTGGTGGCTTTCAGCCTCCTCGCTAGGTTGGAGACGGCCCTGTTCGCACAGGTTCCTCTTAGCACAGTGCCAGAATGGAGCGTGGCTGAGGGCTAGAGCCGTCTTTGCTGCAGACTCCTGTCTCCGTGAACAGGGCCTCCCAGCTCCTGACTTCTGTAGTGCCCCCCACTGGGTGCAGGACCTGCTGCATAATGTGTGGGACCCAGAGCAAAATAAAGATGCAGGGCTCTGTCTTCAGAAAGCAGGAAAAAGTGCCATCACGTATAATTTTTTTTTACTTTCTCCAGGAAGCTGTATTTTGACCTGTCAGAGTTTGGTCCCTGGACTGGCATCACGTGGGAGCTTGTTACAGATGGAGATTCTCAGGTTCCTCCGCAGAGCTTGGGAATCAGAAACTCTGGGGATGAGTCCAGAGCCTGGGTTTTAAACAGCCCTGCAGGGGTTTCTGATACACAGGAAAGCTTGAGAACAAGTGCTGTAGGGTTAGGGTCCCCTCTCCCCTTTTTAAAAGCAACAGTACGGAAGAAATGTGAGGTCTTACTTGAATCTTTCTTTAGTGCTGCAGATAAGAGGAGTTGAAGAGAAAGAGACAGAGAGAGAGAGAAAAAGAGAGCATGAGAGGGGGGAGGTTGGGAAGGAATAGGGAGGGGAGGGTGGGGAGTGTCCTCTGCACTTCCGCATGCTTCAGCTCACTCGAAGGTCACAGCCATCTTGCCATGTAGGTTGTTTTATTTCTATTATCAGCTGATGAAAATGAGACTCAGAGAATTTAAGGAATACGTCCAAGTTCTTCTTTTAAAAAGAAGATTTATATTTATTTATCTTTAGAGAGAGGGGAAGGGAGGGAGAAAGAGGGGGAGAGAAACATCGATGTGTGAGAGAGACATCTACCGGTTGCCCACATGGCCCCAGCCAGGCGACTGGCCTGCAACCCAGGCACGTGCCCTGACTGGGAATTGAACCGGGGACCTTTCAGTTTGCGGGACGATGCCGCCTAGCCCACTGAGGCACACCAGTCAGGGCAATAGGTCTAAGTTCTTGAACAGTGGGTGGCAGAGCTGAAATATGAATCTAGGTGTCTCCAGCCAGGTGTTCCTCCCTCTCCCCTCCCTTTCCCTCTCTGGGGACCCATAGAGCAGCAGTTCTGAGTTTCTGTGTCTACGTCGGGCAGAGCCTGCGGAGCCTCCTCAGCTGGGCCTGTGCTGGGCACCACACTCCAGCAGACAGAAGCCTGCTGAGCACCTGGAGAGGGGCTAGTATAACTGAGCATCAGAATTGTCCATTTCACCACAACTCTGGCTTGTACTACATTTCTACTAAGCAGATCTGCTCTAGAACATGATTTTCAAAAAGGAGTGAACTACACTCTCCTCTTCAAGGCATCTATTCCAGGGATACCAGTGGGAGTTTCTCGTACTCGGCTCTGTGTTTAGTTGAGAACAGTGAGGTTAAGACAGGAAGGCCAGACGCAGAGCAGGGAGATACAAGCAACTCCTCTTGTGTTTGCTGACCCTCCCTCCCTCTCTCAGGGATGGGGAGTTCCTGTGAGCTTCTCATCTAATTTAATGTCTGGTCATTACCCATCGACTGGTGCTCTGTGGGCAGACTCAGCAGGGCTGCGTGAGGTCAGGCTGATAATGCAGGCTGACTGGTACCAGGTGCCGAGATCCGCTGAGACTGGCGTTCCACTCAGGAGGCGGCTACTGTCATGATCGATGCTCTGTAGGTGTCAGGAGCGCCACAGCAGTCTACCTCCAGACAGTAATCTGTGTGTGCTGGCTCTGGTTCAAGGTCAGGCCTCAGAGAGCAGGCAGCATTTCTCCTAGCTGCTCTAAGCTGTAGGCCAGATAAGGGTGGGCAGCTGCAAGCTCAGTGCTCAAGAGTGGGGTTGAAGACCCAGTGCAGCCATAAGAAACTGCTGGCACCCATTCCCCCTGGGTGACACGGTGGAGGCCACCAAGCCCAACCTTCTTACCTTACTGATGGGGACACACAGACTCAGGGAATGGAAGAAATCTGATTTGGTCCCCGCAGCAAGTTAGGGGCTAAGCTGGTAACTACGCAGAAAGAATCAAGCCTCAGCTTTGAGGGGCAAGGGTTCTGGGCTGCCTTACCCAGGGGACCCTGCGAGCACCATGGCAGGGCCTCTCCTCCTGCTCCTCTCACGGCAGAGAGGTCTTCTCTGTGGCACTTTCTGGGCTGCGGGTGGGGCAGCGCTTAGACAGGGCCGACATGAGCGGACCCCCCTGCCTGGCCCTTGCAATCCCCCATCACTGCCCTAGTGCTGTTTTTCTTTTAATTGATGAGAGAGACAGACAGACAGACAGACAGATATCAGTTTGTTGTTCCACCCATTCGCGCACCCACCCATAGGTTGATTCTTGCGCGTGCCCTGACCAGGGACTGAACCCACAACCTTGGTGTGTGGGACAATGCTTTAAGCAACTGAGCCCCCTGGCCAGGGCCCTAGTGATCTTTCTAACATATGGTTTTGGTTTTCATCATCGCTCCTGCCAGCTGAAGATTTTCAACAGCTAAAGTCCAAGCCTCTTTGTCCAGAATCCCAGGCCCTGCAAGATCTGGTCCCGGCCATCCTTCCCACCTCGGCCCTCTGCTCCCTGAGTCTCCTGCACACCATGCTTTCCGGGGCTCTGTGCCTATGTGAGCTCTATCCGCGGTTCTGGGAAGGTCCCTCTCCTGTTTGCCCATGTGGGTAACTTCTATTTTTCTGTCAGGGCTCAGGGAAACTTCTCTAACCGCCCAGGCAGGTGCCCCCGCACCCGGCTCACAGGCCCTGGCCCTAAGGACACCTCTGTGTGAGTACTTTTCACACAGTGTTGGGACTGTCTACTTACAGGTGATAGCTAAGCAGCAACTGTGTTATTACTCAGAGTATTGATAAACAGGGAGACTGCAGAGAGGCGGGAATCTATAAACATGAGCCAGGCATTGGATCTCACTCCATCCTCATCAAACCCATGGCACTCGGCTCTGTTATCACCTGCAGTTTACAAATGATGAAATAGAGGCACAGGACATCCAGTGACTGGTCCTGGGTGGCAGGGCCGGGCTTCTCTCGGCTCTCCCTGACTCTGACAGAAAACAGGTGCGAACAGGGAGATGGTACCAGGCCTTGCCTCCTGAGTCTCTCCCAGGAACCTTCCTATCCACCCCACCCCAGGGGACATCTGCATCCTGCTCACATGGGTACAATCGGCCACATCTCCTTGGTTTCCCTGGACCCCCAACTCCGTCAAGACCTCAAAGCCATCCTCACCCAGCCTGGGAGGAGGGAGGCAGCCCAGGAGCTGGTGGGAGAGCAGGGTCTGCCAGACCTCTGAACCAGGCGGCTTCCACTGGCCCTTCATCTTGAGAAATACGGTCTGTGGGGCTCAGAGCAGGCATGCTCTGCGACGGGACCTGGGCCCAGACTTCGGGGCAGCCGTTACGCCCTCCTGTCTTCCCTGCTCTTCTTTTTCCTGAGATTCGGGGTGGCCTCTGTCTCACTTGGAGCTGAAGGCCCTACAGGCTGGGCTCCTGGCATTCCCTGGAGGAAATGGGCCCGGGTAGGCATGCCGTCCTGGGGCCCTGGTGTGACTCTGTGGAAAGGTCAACAATGGGACACTTGGCCTGATAGACACAGAGCCACAGACTGTGGCTGGTGCAGTGCACATTGACGGAGACTGCCACCTGTCAACTACCCTCCCTTCCTGAAAGCACCGAGTACCTTTGGGGGCTCCTTGCTTCCACTGTCAGGTGCCTTGGTGGGTGGGTGGGTCTGTCCAGCCACTGGAGTGACCAGGCCTTTCCTCCCCACCCCAGTGTTGTCAAGGGCGAGCATGTGGCCTAAACAAGGCCATTGAGAGTTCGGACACTGAGCAGTGTGATACGAGGGCTGAAGATGCGTCAGGCAGGATTCAACCTTCCAGCACAGAGCACCTGCCTGTCCTCTGTTCCTGACTCCAGGACCCTGAGCAGCCCAGCCACCTGCCCTTCCATACACAGCTCTCCAGCTTCCCCAAGATTCTGTGCAGCCCCGCAGCCTCTGGCCGGTCCCCTTCACCTGAGCTAGCCAGAGCTGGCTTCTGCTGCCTGCATCCCAGGATCTCTCCAAATGCTGCTCTTTTGGGTTTTTGTGGAGGCTTTGCTAAAGAGGCACAGTTGATTAAATCACTGGCCATTGACAACTGAATCTCAACCTCTACCCCCTCTCCCCTCCCCAGAGGTCAGGCCTGGGACTGAAAGTTCCAACCCTCTACTCACAAGGTTGGTTCCTCTGGCAATCAGCCCCCCCATCCACTTATTAACATAACAATAGACACCTTTATCACTCTCCTCCGGTAGGAAATTTGGAGGATTTTAGGAGCTCTGTGCCAGGAACCAGGACAAAGACCAAATAAATATTGCTTCTTACAAATCACAATGTCACAGCAGGCGACTAACCGCCCAGGCAGGAGAAGTGGCCCAGGTGGAAAGTGACTCAGGGTCCTTGAATCCCTGATGCTTCCTGGGGCCTGGCTCCTTCCGGCAGGACCCAGAGGCAGCGTCAGAGCAGGCTTAAGCTGCAGCCCTCTCCCCTTCCTCCTTAATGACTGTAGGGACCCAGCAAGAGTCAGAGGTTTGGCCTGGGTGAAATGTGTGGGGGTGGGAAGGAGGCACGCAGGGCCTGCTGCAGAACTGGCAGGTCTCTCCACTAGATGGCGCTCACAATTTAACTTTTCCTCATTTTTAATTCTATCTAATATTTTAATCTGGTGAAGAGCATAAAGTCACAGATTTTAAGTCATACAGCGAAGACTTAAAATTCATGCAGTTTATTTATCTATTATCAAGTTTTCCCCACTCTGGCCATCGGGTTTGGCAGACATGTGCCCACAACTGACCTTCCCCAGCCAGAATGATGGGTCCAGAGGAGGTTATTGAGTCTTTCCTTCTTCCTTTTTAAAAAGATTTTATTTATTCATTTCTAGAGAGAGGGGAAGGGAAGGAGAAAGAGAGGGAGACAAACATCGATGTGTGAGAGAACTGATTGATCGGGTTGCCTCTCCCACACCCCCAACCAGGGACCTGGCTCACAACCCAGGCATGTGCCCTGATGGGAATCGAACTGGTGAACTTTTGGTTTGTGGGCCAGCGCCCAATCCACTAAGCCACACCAGCCAGGGCAAGTCTTTCTTCCTTAGTGCTTCTTAAAGGATGACTGAACCCCTCACTGCCCACACATGGCCCACTTTCCCTGGGCAGCCTCACAGCTGCGGCTGAAGCAGGAGATAGTGAGGAGGAAACTCTGGAGGTGGCCCAGGGCTGACATAAAGGACATCCATACAAGGCAGAGACCCTGTTCTAAGACTGCTGGTTCCCGCTTTCTGGAAAAGCGCTGAATCATGGTGACTCATGAATGCACTTGTGCAGAAGATGCTACACGACCCCTGTTTCATGATAATAGCATTATAATAAATTAACATTGTGTGACCCCCTTCTCTGGTGGCCAGTCAAGGAAAATCATGGGAGACCACAAGCGCAGCAGCTTTAAAGTGATACAACTACTTGTACATGTGCAATAAGAGCCCACCAAACTAGCCAGGAAAGATCCGCCCTGTAAGAATAGAATCCCTCCAGCCCCTGAGGTCAATCTCTGCTTGGAGTTGGCCCGCTCCCATGTTCTGTGGAGTGTGCTATCGCTTAACAAATCTGCTCTCTCTCTTTCTGCTCTAAACTCTGGGTTCAGTTCAATTCTTTGTCCCGATCACCAAGAACCTAGTTACCTGTGCCCACCTGTGACATGGGTGCCTCCGCAAACACCCCAGCCCCAGGCCTTCAGGCATGTGCACAGGGCAAGAGGGTAGAAAAGACAGTCCTTGAGACCTGTCAGAATCTGGTGCTTAGACTGCTGCTGTGCTTGACATGAAGGGGTGCAGGGAGCTTGTCTTCCTATAACAGCGTCCCTCGGTCTCCCAGGCCCAGGCGGTTAAGACACTAGATCCTGTGCCTGTTTTGGAGGGCAGCTTAACTGTATGGCTTTGGAAGTCAGACTGTCTGGGCACAGCTCTAACCCTGCCACTACTTGGTTGTGTGTCCTAGGGCAAGCCTCCTATCCTTTCTGACCTCCAGTGTCCTTTTAAATAAAATAGGCATAACTTTGACAGTTGTTTTGGGCACTATGGGCCCCATGGAGATGTCCACATCCTAATTCCTGGAACCTGTGAATGTTACCTTACGTGGCAAGCGGGTCTTCATCCCCACAAAGCCAAGAAATCCTCGTAAATAGCTCTGACCCAGATAAAGAGCACGCACAGCGACAATTTTTCCCTTCTTGGTCCTTGGGGCACGTGGTCATTCCCTTTCTGAATTTGTGGCTGGGGTGCGTTGACCTCTACATTTTCATTCTCCAGGTTCAGGGCCCTTCCTCCAGCCCTTCCTTCCAGGTGCCCAGCTCCCCCTCCCCTAGAGGACAGGGCCCTGCCTACCTCACTGCCCTCCTTCATTCTTCTCCGTCTTCTTTCCAGAAGCCTTTACTCCTGTTCTGTAGTCAACCAGGCCTCAGTCTTCCACTCCCTACCCTGGGATCACTCTGTTGCCACCTTCCATGGTACTTGCAGTAGATGAATGCCCAAGTAAGGAGTGCCTGAATGAAACCATGCCACTTGAAGTCCACATGCAGGGCATTTAGTTGAAGGGTTCCCTGCGCTTCACCTTCAGCCAGTGCTCCCTGCAATTCCCAGGATGGACAGAGCGAAGGTGAAGGACATGGCCTACTGTAGGCTTGCATTCACTCGCTCGGGATCTCAGTGGGCAGCATGCTGCTGGCTGGCCCCAGCCTAGGATGATCAATGCCTTGTTGGGCAGCCTAAAGCCAGTGAAACAGCGTACAGGGTGAGAGGCCTCCAAAGTCCCCACAGTCCATAGTTTGGGGGTTGAGGGAAGCAGATGGTATGGCATTTAAGACATTTTGCATTGCAATGGCAAGTGTGAGCTGCCACCCTACATGACCTTCAGTATGTATAGTGCCGAGTATGCAGTCATGTAGGAAGCCCCAGGCCAGCATCTAAAGTTAGGGTGGCCAGCCCTGAGAGTGGGTAGGTGGTTTGAAAGGGTGTGGAAGAACCCCCACCGGCCCGCCATGAGGTCTGGTGTAAGTAGGTGCTGTGCGATTTGGAGTGAGGAGGTGTCACGTGGCTTTGGATTAAGAGCTGGAGGAAGAAAGAGGAGACCTGCTGGGAACCTGTCTGGGAGAACACGGCAGCGTGACTGATGGAACTGCAGGGGCCTGCCCAGCCAAGCGCAAATTAATGGGAGGTGCCCGGAATGCTGTACCGTGATGGGGAAGGCTGAGCCTCGGACTTCTGTTTTTTCTGAAAGATGGTGCCTCTGACTGGCGCATTCTGAAACTAGCCTGGTTTGGCAAAGGGAGGCAGGACTGTGTGTTGGAGGGTGTTTTAAAGGGAGTGCGACTTAACGGCAGAATTCTGCCATTATTCTAATTCTGTATTACTTTTTTTTATTGTTGTTCAGTTTCAGTTGTCCTGCCTTTTTCTGTTTTGCTCTCCCTTGCCCCATTTCCCCCAACTCCCACAGTCAGTCCTCTCCATTGTCCATGCCCATGAGTCCTGTATTTATGTTCCTTGGCTTGTCCCTTCCCCTTCTTTTCCCTGTCATCACTCTCCCCTCTCCCCTCTGATCACTGTCAGTCTGTTCCTTGTTTCCATGCCTCTGGCTCTATTTTGCTTGTTTGTTTGTTTTGTTGATTAGGTTCCACTTATAGGTGAGATCATATGGTATTTGTCTTTTACTTCCTGGCTTATTTCACTTAACATAATATTGTCCAGTTCCATCTATGCTGTCATGAAGGGTAGGAGCTCCCTCTTTCTCTCTGCTGTATAGTATTCCACTGTATAAATGTACCACAGTTTTTTTTATCTACTCCTTTATTGATGAGCACTTAGGCTGTTTCCAGCACTTGGCTATGGTAAGTAACATTGCTATGGACATTGGGGTGCATAGGTTCTTTTGAATTGGTGACTTGGGATTCTTAGCATATAATCCCAGCAGTAGAATTGCTGGATTGAAAGGCAGTTCCATTTTTAGTTTTCTGAGGACATTCCATACAGTTTTCCACAGTGGCTGCACCAGTCTACAATCCCACCAACAGTGCACTGGGGTTCCCTTTTCTCTACAACCTCGCCAGCACTGGTGGTTTGTTGATTTGTTAATGATGGCATGAAGTGGTATCTCCTTGTGGTTTTTAATTCTGTAAAACTTTTAAATAAACAATTCTTTTCCTTTTCACCAAATTCTAGCATTTGGAGTCATGCGTCTCGGTGGTGGGCCATCGGACCCCATAGCTGTTCCAGAGCAGCGTAGGCTGGGGTTCTGTAACACCAGGTCACCTTTTCAGAGTGGTTGGGTGACCGTGCTGCTCTGAGACTGTAAATGTTCTATCTCACAGACCCCAGTGAGGCCCTAGCCAATGCATAGCCACCACTTCCCAGGAGAACATCTAACACTGATGCACACCCACAGGACATGATGACTAGCCACCCTGCCTGAACCTTCAGGCAACTGTTCCCTCCCATGTGGGTGGCCTCCTCAAGCACCTGCCACTCTCTCCAAAGGCCTTCTGTGTCTGTAGGGAGCTTGGTTCACGTGCAGGACAGGTCAGATATGCCACTGTGAGCTCCCCAGGAAGTAGCTTGCAATTAATCGCTGGTGTATACCCCTGGCCTCTGCACTCCTTGGGCAAGACATCTGTGAGGCCTGTTCCCCACAGTCCCCACAGCCTCCATGGTCCCACTGGAACTGAGTCTGGGTGCCATAGCAGCAGCCAGCTCACAGCACGGCCTGCCTGCCTCTCCTCCCTTCCTGCTCCTTTCTCCTTGCTTTTTGGGCATTGCCTCTGAATAAACTGCTTGGATATCCTCTCAGGCTCTGCTTCCCAGGGCAGGAGTGAGGGGGTGATGGGGGGAGGTCAGGCTGAATACAAGGTGACCTGACTGTGGAACCAGGCCCCTCGGTGAACAGACTGGCTCATCAGCAAGACACATTTACTTAGCTCAATAACAATCACATTTTAAAACAGGAAACTTCAAAAAATTGTTTTGTGACTGCTAACATGATAGCAGTTCTTTGGATTAAACTCTTCCCTTCCTCCCACGTTGCAGTTCTATTTTGGAATTCTTGGTGAGGCTTCTTTCAAGGCTCTGAATTGGTGCTAGGGACTTATGTGTATATGACTCAGATTTGTTGTTTGACCCTCCATCCTAAGGTGTCTCAGTTGATTGGTTTCTTCCCTTGGTTTACAGGAAATTTAAAAATCCATCAAAAGCTAATTACCCACATGATTAATTGGATTTTCTAATTTCCCCCCAAATTTGCAGAATCCTCTAGATTTGGCCCAAATTTCTGAGTCGTGTTTAGAGACAGCGCTGGAATTTCATGAAGGGGCTCTGCCCTTCCCAGGCTAAAGGTGTGGCAACACCCCCATTGGGGCCACCAGGGCCAGCCCCAGCACAGAGCTTACAAGGTGCTCAGGCCTACCTGGGCTGATCTCAAAGAGGTGCTTCCCCACATCCTCAGGGCCAGGAAGAAGTTGGGTCACCTGCATCCCTTGCAGAGAAATAAATCCCTAAAGCAGAGAGACAAACACAAACACAGGTGGCATGAGATGACTAGGAAAGGACTTCTATGGTCAGGTCTCCTGGAGAGGGAGGGTGGGGTCATGGGGTCAGGCGCCCAGCCCTCCAGGCACTGGTGGTAAGATTGGGTGCCAAGGAGGGGTGCAGGCCTCTTCTTCAAGGTAGATATCAGGCTCAGCTGAGGCCCTGGCTGGGTCCCAGTGGAATGGGCTGGTACTACCTTCTGCACACAGTCTCAGGAACTCTGCCCAGAGTTCTTTCTCCCATGGTGACACAAGTCTGGAGCAGGGGGAAGGCTCCTGTCAAGTGGAGGGCTCCTAGTTCCAATGTCCTCTTTCTGGGACAGGAGTTTTAGGCTGTAGAGCAGGGGTGTCAAACTCATTTTCACCGGAGGTGGGAGGGGGGTGGGGAGTGGCCACATCAGCCTTGAGGTTGCCTTCAAAGGGCTGAATGTGATTTCGACTCCTTAACAGTTAAGGAGTAGTTACATTTATACAGTCCTAAAATTATTTTGGCCCTTTGAAGGCAACCAACCATGAGGCTGATGTGGCCCCTGGTGAAAATGAGTTTGATACCCCTGCTGTAGAAGGCCAGGGAGAGAAAGGCTGGCACACTGGATCTGGCTTCTCCTATGTAACTAACTGTTCCTGAGGTGACATGGGAGAAAGGATCAGCAGCTCTGTGTCTCTCCAGTTTTGCCCCCTCCTGGCCAGGTGTGATTTCCTTGAGCTGTTCAGTGGAAGTCAGCTGTCACACAGGAGGCCTTCAGCATACACCGTGCCATTAGCATGATAGATGTGTGCGCATGTCACTGGGGCTACACAGCCAGTGAGTAGCTGAACCAGGATTTGAGCCCAGGTAGTTAGGCTATAGGGATGGAGTTCAAGATGGCTTTCCCATGGAGAGAACTACAAATGTGCAGTCAAAGCCACACACAGTCTGAGCTGGGCAAATCTGAGCATGAACAAAATGAAGAAAGACCTCAACAGAAATCATTAACTAATATGGAGAAGGGGGATAAAAAAGGCCTATTTCACCCTCTAATTCTGAAATCTGGCAGCGAGGCTGAACGATGTAGGGAAAGAGCATGGGTGTAGAAATGAGTAGGCTGCGTCTGCGTCCCAGGTGTGTACTTCCTGGCCGTGTAACCTTAAGCAGACCGCTTATTTCTCGGACCCTTAGTTTCCATATCTCTACAATGGATGGTAGCTCCCACTTCTCAGGGATGTTGAGACGCCATATTTCTGTTCAGAAGTCCTGCCCTAGATGAGGTGCTGTCTGTTGCGAACACCTTGACTCACCCTCTCCCCACCCACTAGGCTAGGTCTCCTTTGCCCCTTCCTCTACTTTAGTGACTAATCTCTGTTGAAGCCTTTCTTCATTTTGTTCGTGCTCAGATTTGCCCAACTTAGACTTTGTGTGCGTTTTTAAAAATTTTATTTAAAAAAATTTTATTTATTGAATTTATTGAGGTGACATTGGTTAATAAAATTATGTAGGTTTCAGATTTACAATTCTATAATATGTTATCTCTATATTATATTGTGTGTTCACTATCCCATGTGTGGCTTTGACTACAGATTTTTGGTTGTCTCCATGAGAAACCCCTTTTAAAAATTTTATTTCTTTTTAGAGAGAGAGGAAGGGGAGGAGAAAGAGAGGGAGGGAAACATCAGTGTGTGGTTGCCTCCCACATGCCCCCTACTGGGGACCTGGCCTGCAACCCAGGCATGTGCCCTGACTGGGAATTGAACTGGCCACCTTTTGGTTTGCAGGCTGGCGCTCAATCCACTGAGCCACACCAGGCAGGGCGGGGAACCCTTTTAAACTCCATCCCCACAACCTAACTGCCTGAGTTCAAATCCTGGCTCAGCCATTTACTGGTTGTGTGATCCCAGACAAATTGCTTAACTTCTCTGTGCAACCTCCCAATTTCCTTACATGTGAAATAGGAATAACAATAGTACTTTGTGGGGCTCTTATGAACATTAAATGAATCAGTGCTTGGGAAGTCCTTAGAGTAGTGCCTGGCACACTGTGAAAGCTGTGCATCTGCTAAAGAAAGCCCAGCTCTTAATGTGTGTCGGGCCCCATGCTGGGTAGGGGAACATCCTCCCTGTGTCTGCACTTGCCCAGGTAAGGGCTGTGGTCCCGTGCTTTATCCACTTGGCCTCCAGCTCCCTACACTATGCAAGCTTACAGAGCACTCCTCTCCCCACCCCCAACTTTTCCAGGCAATTCCTGGGTTTAACAGGGTGACTGGAGCCTCCTCGTGGCTGCTGGAGTCTTGTACCTCAAGGACACAAGGGAATTCCTATTCTCATTTAAGCAACATAGAGGCAGAATGACATCTTTACCCACAGATGCTTGCTTTAGAAAAATCATAGCAATAAACCAGAGAACCAGCTGGTAACTACTGTAACTGAATTAATACTTACTTTCTTTCTAGGGAACCTGGAGATACCGGGAATAAATTAGGACCGTAGCCTCAGGATTGGGAAACATGCCCATTAGAGGGTGTGGGCAAGATCCATCACTGGCTAATGGGTTGGGTCTCGGGTGTTTGCTGTTTCAGTAAGTGTTCCTGTGTAATCCTGGGCACTTTGTTTTTTTCCTCTGTGCCTCAATATCTGTCATCCATAAAAGGGGGGTAACAATACTGACATTGACATTACTTTCTACTACAGCTAAATGAAAAAGCAGTCATTGCTACTGTACAGAGCCTATGCTATATTCCTGACTCTTTGTTTAAATTATTGGATTTAATCTTTCTAGAGGCCCCCATGGAGGTGGGCACTATTATCCCCATCTTCTTGGATGACAATATGAACGTGGGAGAGGTGAAGCAACCAGCCCCATGTGCCCCCTGTGAGTAGGGCGAGGTGGGATGTGAACCCAACTGTGTCTGATGTCGGAGAACTTTGCTCCTCACATTTGTGACAGTTTTGTGTGCAAGAAGCCTCCATGGGGAGCCAGGCAATGACTTTGGGATCCACCACCCACCTCGCTCTCCGGTGAATCCCACTGTGGCCCCCACTACTGCAGGGACCCCTCAGAACTGGCTTTCAGAGCCACCCAGACCCTCCTGCCCCCTATGGGTCAAGAGCATGGCTTTGATCCCAGCATTGTGCTCAGGCACAGGGGGCAAGTGTTGGGGAGGGACAAGAGCAGAGGGCTCTGCTTTCTTGTCGGGTGTGACACTCGTTAAGACTGTGATGAAAAGACATATAAGGAGTCAGTACGAAGCCTCCAGTTGAAATACCTGGAGTAGGTCTCCACCTGTAGTGGGCATCAGACTCACCCCAGGGCTTGTTACAACAAGTACAGTAAAAAAGATTTCAATATGTCTTAATCAATAACTGTTAGAACAACTAAGAATATACATGACCTGAAAAACACTAACAACCAATTGATCTAATAACTGCCTCCCTCAACATCAGAATACACATTCTTTTCAAATGGACATAAAACTTTTTCTAAGATGGGCATAAACAAGTCTCAACAAAAGAAAGGAAATTCAAATACAACATATGTTCTTAGACCACAATGGAATTAAGTTGAAAATCAAAAACAGAAAGATTTCTGGGAAATCTTCCAATATTTGAAAACCAATTAACGAACTTCTAAATAATTCATAGGTCAAAGGAAAAATTTAAAAGTAATCTGAACTGGATAAAAATGAAAACATAACATACAAAAATGTGTGAAATGCCTTTAGAGGAGCACTTAGGGGATAAATTATAGTATGGAATGCTGCTCTTAGAAAAGAAGAGAGGTGTCAAATCAGTGACTCAGTTTTCACTTAAGAAACTATACAAAGAAGGAAGGGCAAATGAAACTCAAAGTGGAAGAAGGGAAAAAATAAAGATTAAAGTAACTATAAGTAAAATGAAAAATAAAATAATAGTAAAGAAAAACCAATGAAACCAAAAATTCGTTCTCTGAGGAGATTGATAAAATTGATAAGGCTTTAGCCAGACTATTTAGGAAAAGAGGAGAGATGATAAGTCACCAACATCAGGAACGAGAGAGGTGACATCACTACAGATTCTTCAGACAGTAAAAGGATAACAAGATAGCGTTAAGAACAACAATATGCTAGTAAATTTGGCAACTTAGATGAAAAGACACAAACTACTGAAGTTCTCTAAAGGAGAAATAGCTAAATGACCCTATATCTGGTAGAGAAATGGAATTTGTAGCTAAAAACCTTTTCACAAAGAAAACTCCAGGCTCATGTGGCTACCCTGGTAAATTCTACCAAATATTTAAGGAATGAATAATACCAATACTACACAAACTTTTCTTGAAAATTGAAAAAGAAGGCATACTTTCCACTGCATGTCATGATGTAAAACCCGTGAAAGCTCTTACAAGGAAAGGACACTACACACCAATATCCTCCAGGAACATAGAGGCGAAATTCTCAGTGACATTTTAGCAAGTCAAATTCAACAATATATCAAAAAAATATACTTCATGACCAACTGAGGTTTATCACAAATATGCAATGTTGGTTTAACATTTCAAAATTAATCAATGTAACTCATCTTATTAATAAACTAAAAAAAAGAGAGAGAGCCCTGGCTGGTGTGGCTCAGTGGATTTAGTGGACTGAGAGGTGGCCGGTTTGATTCCTGGTCAGGAGACGTGCCTGGGATGCAGGCTGGTCCCCAGTTTGGGGCTTGCCAGCGACAACTGATCAATGTCTCTTTCACACTTTGATATTCCTTCCCCTCTTTTACTCCCCCTCTCTTTCTCCCTCCTTTCCTCTCTCTCTAAAATAAATAAATAAAATCTTCAAAAAAATAAACTAAAAAAGAGAAAATATATGATCATCTCAAAAGATGTAGAAAAAGCATTTGACAAAATTGCAACAGTTGTCCTTGACAAAAATTCTCAACAAACTGAGAGAAGAGAACTTCTTCAACCTGACGAAGGGTGTGTGTGTGTGTGTGTGTGTGTGTGTGTGTGTGTGTGTACACGCACATATATATGAAAAAAAAGCTAACATCAAGCTAAAAGCTTTGTCCCTAAGACTAGGATCAACACAATGATGTTTATTCTCCTCACTTCTATTAAACCTTGTCCTGGAGTCCTAGCTGCTATAATAAGGATTAAAAAAAAAAAGAACAATAAAAGTTGTCCAGATTGGCAAGGAAGAAGTAAAAGGGTTTTCACGGACAGCATAATTGTCTAATGGCGTCTAGGTAGAAAACCTGGTGAAACCCTATCAAGAAAAAAAAGGCTACTACAAGTAATAATGAGCTTGCAGGGTTTCAAGGTACAAGATAAATCCTCAGAACTACACCTATCTCTGCATACTATCAACGGACAAACGGAAATTGAAAATCAAAGCCATTCCTAATTGCAGCAAAATATGAAATACTTAGGAAGAGATATGACAGAAGATGTCCGAGAGCTGTGCACTGAGGAGCACAGACAGTTGCCGGGGGACATGGAAGGACATAGGGAGAGGTACACTGTGTTTGCTGGTGAGAGGGCCACTATTGTTAAAATGTCAATGCTTTCCAAGTTGGTCTATAGATTGAATGCATTCCCAATCAAAATCCCAGTCGGTGTTTTGAAAAAACTGGCCAGCTAGCTATTCTAAAATTCATGTAGAAGTGTTAAAGACCTACAATAGCCAGACAATTTTGAAACAAAATAACCAAGTTGGAGATCTAATACTGCCAGATTTCAAGACTTATTGTAAAGCTAGAGTGATCAAAACATTGTGATATTGGCATCGAGAGAGATAAACAGATTAATGAGAAAGGATATATAGCTAAGAAATATATGTACGTGATTTTTGACAGAAAGTGCAGAGGCAATTCAATGGTGGAAGGTGGTGTTTTCACTAAATGGTGGGGGGATCAGTCCATATTCGTGTGCAAAAAAAATAAACTTTGATCAATGCCTTACATCTTATACCAAAAATATACTCAAGTTGAATCATATACCTAAATGTAAAATCTAAGATTGTAAAAACTTTTGTAGAAAATCTTTATGACTTTGAATTAGGCAAAGATTTCTTAGATACAACTCAGAAGCACAATTCATAAATAAATGATTGATAATTTGATTTATTTAAAGAAAAAACCCCTGTTCTTCCAAATAAATGATTAAGAGAATGAACATATGAGTTACACACTGGGAGGAACCATTTGAAAATCATAGACTGAATGCAGGACATAGAACATTTGAAAATCAGGATATATATGTATATAAATACAGGATACATGAATATTTGAGAATCATATATTCTGACACAGAGTGTTCAAAGCTGGGAGGGCTGTGTTCCTCCTAGGGGTTCAGGGGAGAATCTGTTTCCCTGCTTTTTCCAAAATATATAAAGCACTCCTAAAATTTAGTAATAAGAAAACAAACAAACCAATGTCTTAAAAAAGCAAACAATTTGAACAGCTACTTTACTATAAAAGATGCAGACGTGGCAAAGGAACCCCTAAAAAAGAATCTCCACATCATTAGTCATTATAGAAATGCAAAGTAAAACCACAGTATGATACCACTACATACCTATTAGAATAGACAGGATTTAAAAGACTGACCATACCAACTGTGGCGAGTGTGCAGGATCTAGAACTCTCATTCATTGCTGGTGGGAGTGTAAAATAATGCTACCGCTTCGTTAAAAAGTTCAATGGTTTCTTTAAAAGTTAAACATATATCTAAGATACGAGCCAGCCATTCCTCTCCCAGGTATTTACCCAAGAGAAATGAAACCTATATCCATCCAGAGATTTGTACGTGAAAGTTCATAGCAGTTTAATTCTTTTAAAAAGGGTCTCTTGTCTCCACTTTTTAAATTATTATTAAAGATTTTATTTGTTTACTTTTAGAGAGAAGAGGAGGGGAGAAAGAGAGGGAGAGAAACATCAATGTGTGGCTGTCTCTTGCGCGCACCCTACTGGGGACCTGGCCTGCAACCCAGGCATGTGCCCTGACTGGGAATCGAACCAGCAACCTTTCGGACTGCAGGCCAGCGCTCAATCCACTGAGCTGCATCAGTCGGGACACAGCTTTGTTTTTAATATCCAATGACTGATAGAACCCAAATGACCATCAGCAGATGAATGGATGAACAAAGTGCAGTTCTGCCATTTAGTGGGATGTGTCTCAGCAATAAAAATGAATAAAAACACACGCTACAGTATGGATGGATCTCTAAATAATGATACTGAGCAAAAAAAGCCAGAATACGTACTGTCCTGGTCCACTTACATACAATTCTAGAAAATGTGCACTAAGCACATCACTGGTTGCCTGGAGTCAGGAGGGGTGGGGATGGGATTGGAGGGCGGTGTTACAAAAGGATACAAAAACAGTTTTGGGGAAAATAGACATTTGTTAGCTGATTTGTGGTGATGGTTTCATAGGTGTACGCATGTATTAAAATTTGCCCATTTGGCCCTGGCTGGTGTGGCTCAGTGGATTCAGTGCTGGCCTGGAAACCAGAAGGTTGCTGGTTGGATTCCCAGTCAGGGCACATGCCTGGGTTGCGGGCCAGGTCCTCAGTGGGGGGTGCATGAGAGGCAACCACACATTGATGTTTCCCTCCCTCTCTCCCTCCCTTCCCCTCTCTCTAAAAATAAATAAAATCTTAAAATTTTTTTTATCAAGTTGTACATGTTAAATATGTGCAGTTTATTGCATGCCAATTATACCTCAATAAAGCTGTTAAGAAAAATTGGCACTTGATTCAATTATTGAAAACTTAAAATATGTATGTGTGTGTGTGTGTGTGTGTGTACACACACACACACACACACACACACACACACACATATTTACAGTTGTCGTGAGCTGAAATCTGAGATTAACCTTACTGGGCTACAATTAAGAGCTGGCCGGGCTGTGTTTCTCATAGAGGCTCAGGGGAGTATCTGTCTCCCAGCTTTTTCCAATATCTAGAGGCTGCCTGCATTCTTGGGCTCCTGGTCCCTTTCTCCATCGTCAAAGCCAGCAGCATTGCATCCTGAAATTGCTCTCTGACTCTGACCGCCTTTCCTGCCCTCCTTTTCCATTGTGAAGGACCCTTGTGATTACATTTGGTCCACCTGGATAATCCAGGATAATTTACTCATGATAAATTCAGCTGATTAGCCACCTTGATCCCACATGCAACCTTAATTCCTTCTTGAATCACAAAACATTCACAGGTTTCCAGGACATGCATATCCTTTGGGGACCATTATCCTGCCTATCACAGTATACCTGAAACAATCTGGGTATGTTAATCTACTGCTTCAAATGTAAATTCCATGAAATCCAAATACGAATCAAGTATGTTTGATGAACATTTAATATTCTAATTTAGGTATGCTGTAAGTATATTCCAAAGACTTAATATAAAGAAGTAAAGTATCTCAATAATTTTATATTGCTCACATATTGAAATGATAATTTTTGCATATATTGGGTTAAGTAAAATGTATTATTAAAATAAAAAGACAAAAATCCAGTAGAAAAATAGGTAATGGGCATTAACAAGAAATTAATAGAGGAAATACAAATGGTCAATGAGCATGTCATAAGATCCTTAATTTAAAAGAACTGCTAAATCTAACATTGGCAAGCAGTCAGAAATGAGCATTTTCATAAACTTTTGATGAAATGGTAGTTTGATATGACCTTTTGTAAGTAATTCTGCAATGTTTAAAATATGAAAATGGAATACCATTTAACCTAATGTTGAATTTTGAAAATTTCTTCCAAGGACAGAAATGTACACTGATGTATATACAAAGATGCTCACTGTAGCATTTTTTTCCACCAGGAAAAAATGGAAAACAATTTTCTTGTCTATCAATAGGGGAGTGGCTAAATAATTTCTGGGACAGCCATATCAGAATGAGGTAAATACAAAAAGCTTCTACACTAAATTGTTACAATAAAAGGAGTGCTAGAAAAACAATTTTAGTATGATCTGCTCTCCAAAACCCACAAGTTACATGTAAATATATAGAAATGGCACAGAAAGCTTACCCTTTGGGAGAGAGTAATGGGAGCAGCGAGGCAGCTTTTACATTTTGCCCTGTAATATTTGCATTAAAGTAAGAAAATTTAATGTTAAAATGAGAAAAAGAGATAGAGACAGAGGATGAAGCTGGATGATTCACGGGGCACTGTCCACATCTGAGTAGTGGGCTACTGCCATCTTTCCACTCTCACTCCTGACTGAATGCTCCCTCAGTTAAGGTGGCAAGGGCCAGGCCAGCCTGCCGAGCCTTCCTGCAGCCTGCAGGGTCCACCCATCATTCCCAGGCAAAGGAGAGTGATTTTCTCTCTCCACCCCGTTCTGCTAACGTTTGAAATAGCAGGCCTCTCAACTCCCCTCTGACTAAAATCTAGTGATAATTACTCTCCAAGTCCTCTGACCAGAGTGCACAAACCCTTGGCCACCCCAGGAGGCTGCCATCCATAGCTTGTTTGGCAAGGAATGATCCCTCTTGGGAACAGCTCCCAGGGCCCGACGGTCTGGGAGCCTCAGCTGGGTCCAGGGGAACAGTGAGAGTAACAACAGCAATAGTGACAAAGGTTTCTGTTCACCTGTGTCTATTCATTCAGGTGACTCACACCCAGAACTTACCCAAGTCATGAAGAGATAAGCAACCATTAGATCTTTGGTCTGAAAGGGTGTGGGGCAGTCATGGAACCTGACAGGTGCTAGCTTTCATCCCGACTCCACGGCTTAGGGACAGTGAGCACTGACACAAGTTTTCCTTGCCCAGGGTCCTTTCCCTCTTTGTTCAATGGGATTCGCAGGGAGCCAAAGGGGAGAGAGTGAGCACAAGATCTGGAATGGGGCTGGGCTGTTGCAGGCACCCAGGGCAGCAGCACGGTAGAGGTGTTGTAGGTGAAAGCTTATGACTGGGGCTCAAGCTCAGACAGGGCCTCCACGGTGAATGCCTGTGCAACAAGATGAGCCTCAGTTTCCTCCTCTGTAATGTGGTGTGTTTTGGGGATTTCATGAACTAATGTCTTCATAGCACTGGGCTCAGCATCTGGCAAGAGTAAGTGCTACTGTTGTGCTTTGTGAAGTATTACAGAGCCAAAGAGCAGAATCCATTTATGACAATTTAATAGGACTCGTATATATACAAGGTCTGTCTAGAAGGTATCCAGCCATGTAATATGAAAAATGGAGACATTGATTGAAGAAGATACAAGAAACATTGTACATAGGACAATGACACCTCCATCCCTTTCGATGTAGGCACCTTGGCACCTCACACAGTTCTCCCAAGAGCCATCAGCTTCCCCGTCATATTTTCCTAAATCTCAGTGACAGTCTGAAATTTCTTCCCTTTCAAAGGTGACTTTAGTTTTGGGAAAATCCAGAAGTCTCAGGGCACCACATGTGGGCTGAGTCACCTGGGTGATTTGATGTTTTGCCAAAAAACTGCATGAGATATGATGCGTGAATGGGTGTGTTGGCAGGATGAAGCTGCCAGTCACCAGTTGCCCATAGCTACAGCCTTCTGAATCATCCGAAGTTTCCATGGAGGAGTGTTCAAGCTTAATGCAAAATTCAATGTAGATTTGTTGCTCTACTTGACCAGTCATTTTCTTTTCTTTTTTTTAAAGATATTATTTCTTTATTTTTAGACAGAGGAGAAGGGAGGGAGAGAGGGAGAGAAACATCAACATGTGGTTGCCTCTCATGCGTCCCCTACCAGGGGCCTGGCCTGCAACCTAGGCATGTGACCTGACTGGGAATCAAACCAGCAACCCTTTGGTTTGTTGGCGAGCACTCAATCCACCGAGCTGTACCAGCCAGGGCTACTTGATCAGTCAATTTCAATGCAACAGCCACACAGTACACACGCTCACTCAATGGCATCTACCCCTCCCCCACCCTCATTGACTAGCACAGTGAAGTCATCATTGTTCACTCATGGGCATTCCAGTCCACTCTCCTTGGCTGCCAGGTTACATTGATGTCATACAAACCATTCTCGTTATATTAACAATGGTTGGACTTTTTCTGGACAGACCTTATTTTTATATACATATAAATACACACATTTGAAAATAATTATAAGGTTTGTAATCACAGTGACATTGCCACATAGGCCCAGAGCTGCGGCCTGATTTTCTTACTATAGAAATGAGAATATTAACCTCTGTCCTTTGTTCCTCACTGAGATGCTTGAGTTGCCTGTATGTGCTAAAGGCTGAAAGAATATGAGTACTTGCCATAATTAGTATTTTAAAACCTATTTTAACCACTATATTGGTTTGTTTTTAGGAACAATCCCCTTCCCCAGTAATATCGTTGCTTGTGACACAAAATGAGGTAGTATGTAGATTCAGGAGTCTCCAGGAAAGTGAAGGACAGGATTCCTTCTTCCTAGCTAGCGGTGACAATCCTGTGGTGACCTCCTACAGAGCCTGGGATGTCTGCCCCTCCCCCAACCTGCCTGAGCTTTGGGGTACAACATTCACGCTCTCATTCAGCTCTCTCACCAACCAGATAAAAGGCTGGCTCTCTAGGGAGTCTTCATTTTTCACCTTGTCTACAGGGAGACTGAAGAACCAACTTCTGAAATTGCTTCTTGCTTCTTAGCAAGTGGCATGATAAGATTTTCCACCAGCAGCATTTAAAAAAATTGAAGACACATTTAAAAAAGCAATCACTCAGGGTTTCTTATCTCCTATAATTCTGATTGTGGCCTCAGATCAATCTTAAAAAACTTCAGCTTCTGACACCCAACCAGGAACTGAACCACTCCACATTTTAAATAACACAGATCAGAATGAAGTTCACTGCCAAGCAGAGAAATACCCTCCCTCTTCTTTATCACATAAGCCCGTACGTGGTCCATTACTGTCCAAAATGCAGACATTGAAAAAGGCAGCCTAAAGTTAGAGACAAATTGCTTCTTGATGGAGAGGTACTTCCCCTCCTAAGGAGTTGAAATGAGTCACTCATGTATCCTCATCCTTGGCCCAGGACTGTGCTCTGAAGCTTCTCCCAAAAGGTGCCAGAGAGTTGACCTTGCTGTGCCCTGTGTGTCTCCACGCCCTGCTTTACCACTGTTTTTGGCTACACCCGGTCTCCCTAGAGAATCTGTCAGCCAGTGAGGTGTGCTCCTTAGGCAGAGTGTTAGAGAGACGGGACGTTGTGCTGCAGAAAGCAGGGGCTTCAGGGTCTGAGCACCAGCTCCCTGCACCTTTCCACACTGCTCAGCTGGCCACAGTCTGAATCCCTCACCTGTGGGGCTATGAGTCAAGGACCTGAGCTTGCGAAAGTCCAGCTGGGATCCAAAGGTGAGCCAAGAGTTGGGGCCTAGTATAGACTTGCAGCTCAAGCCAGGGGTCTGGGAGGAGCCCTCAGGAACCCTCCAGCCACAGGGCTGGATTTCCCTGCAGTTAGCTCCATGCCATTTCAGGATCCTGATCTAGACTTCCCTGTGCAGTGCGAGGTCCTGGCGTGTGAAAACCACCCCCTTTTCTCCTTTACTCCCTGGACTAAATTGTAGGCCTTTATGCTCCCTTAAAATACCTGGAGTTCCAACTAGAGCAGTTAAGGGAGAGCTGATAAACAGAATCCCTCTGGCGCCTATGGAGTTTGGTGGCTGTGTCCGTCCCTGCAGTTGAAGGCCAGTGCATTCTGAAGGGAACCAGCCACCAGAGGACACATGCTCTGAGCTTCCTAGAAGGGAGGGGTCTTCACTGGCCACCAACTTCTTTCCAGTATCTTCTTTGACCCAGGACTCAGGAAGCTGTTGGTGCCCGTTTCTGCCTACCTCAAAGCTCCCCTGTCCTCAGCTCTTCAGAACCCGCCTGGTGGGTTTGGCCTCTGCTGTTCCTTCGGAACTGGCAGCCCTTGGTAGGCAGCTATGCCTGGCCCCTGCCCAACACTAGGAGGGCCCCAGGGGGACAGAGGGCCTTTCCACAGCCCAAGGTCTGAGGCACTGACGCATGTGCCTGCTCTTTCTCACAGTTGTCCTGCCATGTTTCTGGGGTCACGGTACACAAGCTGTTCTTGGAGGCTGGTCTGAGCCTTTAAGCATATGCCCTTGGAAGTTTGTTCCTGTTTAAAATATACACTGTTGGGACATGATAATGCTGGGTCCAGGGGCTCGCTTTGTGGCCGGCGTCTTCCCTAGGCTGGAAATGGTTTGGTTGTGTCTTAATGCTGTCAGGGAGGCCTTATCGCTAATGCTGTGCTCTGGATTCCATGGTGCTGCTGAGAAGAGCCCACTATGCCAGTTAGTTGAGAACAGGCTAGTCAGAGACATACAGTACAGCTTCTTCTGCATCAGCCTGTGCCAGCCTGACCTGGTGAGCTGACTGCTGCCAATGGGCACAGGCTACACTCAGCCGAGGAAGGCATCCTTCACAATCCTCTGCAAAGGCTTGCAGTTCACTTAGAAAGTGCACCCATCACACTTGGCAGATCAAGTGAGGCAGGAGTCCCACAGCAGCACCCCCACCTCCATTTTGCCAATAAACAGTAACTTAGTCTTCCACTAATGTATTAAGGAGCTAGGATGCCCAAAACATGATTAAAAGTAAGTTATGCTCATCTGAGCAATGAATAAAATGTTTTTCATGCTGCTTCGATGGTGTTGGATTCATTTATCTGCCTGGTAATTGATAAAACTAGTAATTTACCAGTCTCCCAGCTATTACTGTAAATTAACTGGGTTCATTTGAAAGCCAAAGGATTGATCTATTACGAGTGGGAGACAATTAAGTATGGTAAGCTAGTGCCCATGCTGACTGAAATGAGCAGACTGAGAGAGGCTCATTACATTTACACGGACAGCTAGTGACACTGAAGGGAAATCAGAAGTCATTTTTAGAAAGTGAAGATCCATTCTGTAGGCGGCATCACCCTGGGTGCAAAAGACATTGAGGGTAACTTAGATATTTGTCACTTGTGACTTATACATTCTTGAGTGTGTCATTAGGCCTCATAGCACCTTGGTTTTCTTTCTCTACAACAGTGGCAGATATTGTCATACGATAATTGGGTATAGGTGCTCATGAGGTGTTATTGCTGACGCTGTCATGCCAGGGGCCCACTTTCAAGACCTGGTGGATGGTGGTGTGAGATAAGCTTTAACGCACATAATTTGGACCCTGACCAGTGTGGCTCGGTTGGTTGGGTGTGGACACACAAAGCAGAAGGTCGTGGGTTCAATTCCTGGTCAGGGCACATGAGTAGGTTGCCAGTTTGGTCCCAGTCAGGGCGTACAAGAGGCAACTGATCAATGTTTCTCTCTCATATGGATGTTTCTCTCCCTCTCTTTTTCCCTTCCTTCCCCTCTTTCTAAAAATAGATAAATAAAATCTTAAAAGAAAACCATCTTGGGATAATCACTTCAATCTTCTATTATTCCTTGATGTGCCACATATACAAAAACTGTTTTAACTAAATATTGTTTAAAAACAACTTGGCTGCTACTGTCAATTTGAATTTAGTAAATAAATTTCTATTTGATTTAAATAACTTGATTAGAACTTGATTAGGACTTTCAGTCTATGGCATAGTATTTTCATTGCACTGTTGAGCATTACTTAACTCATCAAGGCCTTGACTAAGGGAGAAATGCCTTAACTAGACTCTTACTGTTTTATCTTGCATTATGTACTTTCACTTATGAACTTGCATTTTTGTCTGTGTAACAGTGGGGAGTTATGTGTCTGAAACAGCTGTAAAAATATAAAGCATCCCTTAAAAAACTCCACAAATTTTGATATTTGAATCTAAATAAATGATGACTTTTTAATAAGACTTCAGTGAGTAATTTTTCACAAAAGCATTTGAAGTTGTACCCAAAACATTTTAAACAAGAAAAAATTTTGTTTAGCTTAGTGATTTCTTTCTTTCTCTCTTCTTTCTTTCTTTCTTTCTTTCTTTCTTTCTTTTTCATTTATTTATTTTTAGAGGGAGAGGAAGGGAAGGAGAAAGAGAGGGAGAGAAACATCAATGTGTGGTTGCCTCTCATGCGCCCACCACTGGGGACCCAGCCTGCAAACCAGGCATGTGACCGACTCGGAATCACACTGACAACCCATTGGTTCCTAGGCTGGCACTCAATCCACTGAGCCACACCAGCCAGGACTGCTCATGGTGATTTCTAATGTGCCGCAGAGGAGGACATTTGCTCAACAGCTGATGGGGTCTCTGGAGGTGGCGAGGGGGCCTGTGTGGACCTCAGTGCCTCTCCCTCACATGCCTGCTCCTTCAGAGCACAGCAGACCCACTGGAATTCGCTGTGCCAAGATTTGTGGTAGCAGTTGGGGAGGTTACAAGTTGCTTGCTCTTCTGCAGACAGAGATTTTCAGTTGGAAAATAGAAAGGAGAAAATGAAGCCAGGCTCTTCAGGACTTCTCAGGAAGTCAGGAACAAGCTCACTAAGTCAAATGTGAACAACAGCAAAGACCCTTCAAGTTCTGTATCCATCAGCTCTCTTACTGCCAACCATGTCTCTGCAAAGACCTTTGCCAGGTGCCACAGTTGAACTCTGCACAAAATAGCCACCTAAGACCACAGTTCGCACCAACAGCGGGAATTTTTGGAAGCTGCTCTGCTGTGGCCAGACTCTCGGAGCTGCCTGCTTCTTTAGCCTGGTGTTTTACTCATCCAGAATGGAACTTCTGAAAACCACAGTGGTTTGGCGGATTCTAGTTACTATTCCTTCATTCCTCCTTGTGTTAATAAGGTCTCCACTGACCTCTTTAGCTTTATGAATTTAAAGGGCACTTGAAGATCATTTCTGATCAACTTTCCACTCAATGACTGACTCTCTTCAAAGTCACTGACTGAAGTAATGGCCTGGACTTGGCTTTTCTGGACCTTGAGACAGAAGCTCATTCCCGCCTAGCAGTCCACTTCCCTGGGAGGCATGCTCCTCATGTATGGCAGCATGGAGGCCTCAGGGCAGCTCCATGTGTCCTGGCTGTGGTTTCTGGAGGTTCACACAATATAGTCTGGTGCACATGAGATTGCAGGGACTGATCTAGGCCCCTTCCTAAGGTTTCTCTTCTACAGATGATTTATTCAGTTTGTCCCTAATGTGGACAGGAGTTCAGACCCCTCACCTTCCTGCTGTGCTGAAAATGTGGTGTTTTGAGAGGACTGTCATTCTCCAACTGTGGCCTGGTCTGATCATGACAGCTCAGTGGGGTTTCCCCTCCCTTGCCCTAATTTTTGTGCATCACGATACAACCCATGGTCTTCAGGAGCTTTTCTGACAAGCACATCTCACTGCCAGTCTACATTGAGCTTTCAACTCATTCAAGCTCTTAACTCTGCCTCCTTCCATCCATTCTTAAACCTAGATCACTCCATTCTGTGAAATCAGGTAGTTTTTTTGAACCAAAGGGAGGATATTATATTTTATCTTAGTTTGCCATGAAACCAGCCTGTCAAGATTGTTTTGAATCTCAGTGCTGTTTTCCTCCTTTGCTGTCCCTCCAGGCCTGTAAATTCACTAAGCATGGTTTTTTTAATATCATCAAAAACAACACACAGTAGCATAATGATTAAGAGAGTAGATTCTGCAGTCAGATTGCTTAGTTTTGGATCTTGGACCTAGTGCTTACTAGCTTTGTGTGATCTCAAGCAAGTCACTTCCCTCTCTGTGCCTCAATTTCCTGATCTGGAAAGTGGGGATGGCAGTTGTTTCTAAGTTGTTTCAGTGATCTATTGCCACATAACAAACCAGCCAAAACTTAGCGGCTTCAAAAACAGGCAGTGCCCAAATGGCAGTTCTTCTCTACCTGTCATGTTTCAGAGCCACTCGGCTTGTGGCTAGAATGTGCTAGAAGGCGCAAGAAGGCCTCACTCGTCTGTCTGGGCCATGTAGCCTCTCTCTTCCATGTTTCGTCATCATTCTGTGGTCCACTCAAGCATCCTTACTGTATAACTGCAGCTTCCCAGAGCAAAAGCAGACACTGCTTGGCATCTCTGGGGCCGAAGCTGGAACTTGCTCAGCATCACTTCTGTCTCATGCTGTTGGTCAGAGAGTCACAAGGGCAGCTCAAGAGCAGAGGAAAAGGACTCCACTTCTTGTTGAAAAGAGGGTGTGTGTGTGTGTGTGTGTGTGTGTGTGTGTGTAGAGGGGAGGATGGGGTGATGGGCATCCTGGGAGAAAATACATACCTTGTAGAGATGCTGTGAGAATTAGAGCAAGTTAACACATGCAAAGCACTTAGAACCATGCCTGGCTGTTCATAATGTACAGGTGTTAGTGCGACTTGGGTTTAAACCTGTGGAGTAAGGCAGAGCCACAGTCAGGGCCATGCTGCATGCCACTGGAGGCCTCTTATTTGACTGAGCAGATGACTTGCTGAGCCTTCTCCGGGTACAGCCCCACTCAGAGAAGGAAATGTCACTGGAGTATTTCCTACACTGTTGACCTTGCTTTCGTGGCAGACCTAGACAGTAGGTGCAGTTATTCCCATCTCACCCACAGGAAGCCCAGGCTCAGAGAGGGAAATATCTTTTCTGGTTACTAGCTAGTAAGCAGTGGATGCAAAATCCAGTAGTCTGCCACTTTTCTCTCTCATGCCGGATTCTGGCTGTCCGTGACTGGCCTGACACCTACAGCCTGGACTCCTAACGAAAAATGTTAACACAGGCCACACGCAGGGCTGCTCTCAGGCACCCCTGGGGTTTGGGTGATCCCTGCTTTCTGAATTTGTCACCTACTTTTCTCCTTTTACTTTATAAGCCTTCTTATGCTTCTTGGAGGTCTTCTATGTAGACCCCATTCTAATGATCATAGGAATCTTCTTTCTGAGCATTTAGGTAGCACTGACAGCACTGTCACCCTCATCTTCCCTTTGTCCGGTGCTCGGTGTGGTGGAGCTCCAAGTGGGAGCAAGGCCACTTCAATGGTCTGCCCGAATGCACAGCCACTAGGGGCTATAAAAGGGATTTGAACCCAGGTTCTCTGATCCCAAATATGTTTTTTCCATTAGAGTATGCAAGCTTCCATTCCACATTCCTGAGTATGAGTTTCTCCATCTGTACAGTGGAAATTAATTACATCTGCCCCTGCAAGGTTGCTGTGAGGCTCAAAGGAAACTGTGTGTGTTTATTCAACAAGTTTCCATTGAGTTTCTCCTACATGTCAGGCACTGAGGACCCAGAAGTAAACAAAACAGATAAAACCCTGACCCTGATGAACTCACATTCTCTTAGAGGAAGGCAGTCAATAAGCTCTTTGCCAACCATCAGGCACTTTACAAAAACAGTGAAGTCTTTTCCCACTGAGAATCTAACTCAGAGGTGTCAAACTCATTTTCACAGGGGCCACATCAGCCTCAGAGTTGCCGAATATTATTCAGCTCTTTGAAGGCAACCCTGAGGCTGATGTGGCTCCTGGTGAAAATGAGTTTGACACTCCTGCTCTAACACAAGGCTGAGTCAGTGTTCACTCATTCATTCAATTAATTTTTTATTTGTTCATTTATGTATTCATTCACTTACTCATATAAGCATCAAATATTACTGAGCATCAATTATGTGTCAGACACTGTGGTAGGGGGTCGGAAAAGAGAAATGATAAGATAGACTGGGGCCCCGCCCAAGTGAAGTTCAGAATGGAGAACAGACATTAGACTAAGTGAATGTTATCGAATAACAGTAGCAATATCAACAGCAGCAATGATAATAACAATGAATAATGGTGACTTCTTGGCTGGCTTGAGTAACAGTTTACAACTTATGAAGGATGCTCAGTTAGGATTTGCTAAATCAATTCCCGATTAGTCGAATTTATGAGGTCTAGATGTGAAAGAGCATCTGAGGCATGGGATGGTCTGATGATACCTTAATTATGTCCCAGATAACACTGAAATAAGGCTGTGGTGTGTAGGGTCTTACACAGCCGAAGCGGTGAGGTTCTGCAGGCAGACATTACGAGCAGAACAAAGAGCCACTTATCAGCAGTCTTACTCACTTATTTCAGACTTCAGGTGCTATGGCAGTGCACCCATTAACCTAGGCCTGACGCCAGCACCCTGGTTTCCTTATCTGAAAAATGGAGACAATTTTCCAGGCACCTTCTTCAGGGCGAGGACCCAAGGATCCAGCTCATGACAGCACTGTTTTTTCTTTGATAGGCAAGTTTGGTAAAGAACAGCCGGTGGAACAGAACGAATGGCTACATGCTCACACATTCTGTGTGACCTTCAAGCTTTGGGGTCAGACGGCCTCTCCTTCCTCCCCTGCGGTTTCTTCTTTCTTACCGATTTCTGGTTTCTGATTGTCCAATATTAATGTTCACTCCTACAAGAGCATCTCCTTCCCCATCCATCTTGTCTTGCCTCCTCCCAATCCTAAGCTTTTAGTCTAAATTAAATCAAACTTTAAATCAATCTTCTTTCCCACTGCCATGCTTACCATCACTTATTCTCCTGGAAAAAATCAAAACAAAACACAGCCTGCTCTCAAAGTGATTTCTACATTGCCTCCGCTGCACCAGCCACACGGGGTGGGTGCAGACCTGAGACTGCTCCTGTAGGTTGTAGGCATCACTTCCCACCCTTTTCTCTCCTGCTGTTTCTGAGGTTCCCACCCCATGCCTCCAGCACCGGGTGCTTTTCTAGGCCACAGGGCATGTCAGGACAACAGCCTCACCTGAGTGGTCTTTCTTTCTCCAACTTGCCCTCTCAACCTCTGCGGCTGTTGTTATGGAATGATTTCCATCTGAAGGCCAAGTCTAATCCCCCAAACCTTCACAGCAGCACCCATCACTGCCGAATAAACCAGGACCCAGCTTTTGGGTGTGACCCTTAAGTCCTTGCACACCTAGCTTCTGATACCATGTCTAAAATTTGTGTCCCTGCCTATGCGCTGGGCTTCACATATATACTTTAGGGACTACGCTCTCTTTGGACATGAGCTGTAAGACATACAACCTCCTGTCCCACCCCAACCCCAATTCATTTTAAACACATATTATGAGCATGTGCACTGTGCCAGGGCCAGCTCTGCAAAGGCCGGCTGGACTCCGAGGCTCTGTCTAGAAAAGGGAATGCTTTATCTCCTCTGATGCCTTTTCTGGTTACCTGAGAAAGAACTCTTTAGGCCTGCGCATTCCTTTTTTGGTTCTAGTTTTTCTTTCCATGTTTAAATTAAACACATTTTAAAATATGGAATTCAATGAGTATAGTCTTGGTGTAATGGATTAAAATAATACAGATACACCTCACATTTTTCGATCACCACCTCACTCTTCATGACCTCCCCACAGCCCTACCCTGCAGCTTTGATTTGTTGTGGTTGTATTCTGAAAAGCCCAAAAGTAAATTGTTCCAGTTTTATTTCGCTTTGTAAGTTAAAGTTATATTGAAATATAGGTTAACGCATCAAATGGCTGTACAAGGCTTGCTATAAGGCAACTTCTCCCTCTCTCACCATTTCTTGAAACTCAGGTCATCACTTTCGGCTCTCTTAGCTGAGGTGTCCTTCTTTCTTTTCTTAGGTTTATTTCTAAATAATGTGCTTATACGACTGTGTCTGGATTTAAAATTTTAGGCTTTATTTATGGAATTCCCAGAACGAAAGGTTGAGAATTCGTTTTATTTACTCCTCCCCAGCTCTCCCTGCCCTCCACTCCCCTGGGACTTCCTCCACCTCCAGGTAACTGCTTACTCAGTCAGCACTCGGTGTTTACACTCCCGCCCTGGGAAATTTAATTCATTTGAAGCGTTTCTGTAAGGATCCTTTTTTTTTTATCTCTTTCTGGAACTTCTCTCTAGAACTCCCTCTATTTAGACATTGGGTTGTCTCTCCTCTTTTCCTCTCTGTTATTCTTCTTTCCGGAAGATTGTGTCAAGTTTTTCATCTAATCCTTTGAATTTTTGTTTCTGATATCTAATTTCTGAATTCTGGGGCCTGGTCTGTTCTCTGGCTGTCCATTTCTATAGTCTCTCTGTGGAGTTGATAAAGAGAGTTTTCTGTAACAGTTTTCTCCTCTCCACATAGTTTTTCTTGCCTCCAACTTGCTTTGTCTCTTCCCTGTGTTTGTGTCTGTCCTTCCTATGAGATTCTTTCCTCAGATGTCTAGTGACCTAAAGCTCTTCTGAGGAATGGCTCTCCCAGCAGCTGACTGAGTTTATGAGCAGAGGTGGGAACCCAGCAAGCCTTGGGCTGTTTCATGGGAGGCCCTTGCTGACAGCATGTTTTATTTTTGTCTTCCTGGCCTATCAGATTCCCCAGTGAAAACTCTTCATTTCCTTCCTGAGGGTAGTCCTAGACTTCCGGAGCCTGGGAGTCAAATGTGGGATGAGGATGGGAGAACTAAGTAAGTGGTCAGCACATCAACTTCTGTCTAATCTTCTGTTTTCAGTGTGGTCTTCCTACCAATAGCTGAGCCCACGTCCTCACTCTGAAATGCTTCTCTCTCATCCTTTCCGGAGAATAAACTCCAGTGTTAGGCCCCAGGGGGACAGCAGCCACAATTTTGCATTAGGTTGTTCAGGACATCCGGGATCTAATTGCTTCTTAAAACTGACTTGCAACAAGTTCTCCTGTTTTGAGTTACTTTTTTGCCCTCATTTCCAGAGATATCTGGTCTGGTCAATTGCCAAGTCTTTGGTGGGAGTGCTGCTTTGAAAACCAGACAGATTGTGTGCCCTCCCCAGTGTTGGCCTGAAATTCAGCTCTGTGGGGTCTGCTAAATCCGCTCCCTCTGTCCACCTGTTTTCTAACATCCGAATGGTACTGCTGCTTCCTCCTGTCCTTTCTACATAGGTGTGATCATGCCTTTACTACACTTGACTGGGGCTGGGTGGTTTTTAAACCTGTCATTCTTAACTAGAAGTTTGAATTTAAGTTTTGATTTTCTTATTAATTTAGGAATTTAATGTGTGTGTTTTACCTCTACTTGTATAGATTTATCCTTCTCTCTTGCATACACACCCTCACTCACTGTCATTTTGTTCCTAAGTTCTAAGTCTTTCTTTTCTTCTTTTGCACTGCTGCCATGTTATTTAAAAATTTTTTTTTGAAAAAGATGGATTACAATGGATATTGTTTTCTTTGTTTATAAATCCTCCAGAGCTATGCATTAAGAGCATAAAAGTTCACAGCTGCTCTATTTTCTTGGTAGGTTGTTATTTATCTTATTTTGAAAGATTTTACTCTCCCTTTTTTTACTGTGAAATATTTTTATTTGTTTCCTTTTGTTTTTATCACTTTGACTTCTATTTTTATTTGATTTTGATGTTGCTAAGTCTACTTTCTTTTTTCTCAAATTTCTGGCTAATCTTTTTTTCTATTGCTTTGTTTTTCACCTTTTTGTTTATTGCTCTCCTTTTTAAAGCCAATTTTCTGCAATATTTTAAGAGACAGACGAATCTGACCTATTCACATTTAGTATAACTGAAATGTTTGCACCTATTCCTTGCTATCAAATTTATTTCTATTTATTTCCATTTACCTTTCTCTCTTTTTATTTTTTTTCCTCCCCATTTTCTGCCCATTTGTTGAACTGGTCACATTTAATTTGTTACATTTTTTCCATCTTATGTTTTAGAACTTATATTTTCCATTTCTATTCTATTTCATTGCTATTCAAAGCCAAGAAACCCACATGGAAAGAACCGGCATGACTATACTCATTTTGTGAGTCCTCAAGCAGTGGCAATGGGCCAGGCTAATTAATACAGAATGTGGCGGGAGTTTCCATGGCCCAAGAAACATCTCAAGCAGTAGCTAACACCACAAGGATGGAAACTAGGGTGAAAACATCTGGAATCCTCTATTGTTGAAACTGCAAGTCTGTCTGTAGGAAATGACCAGGAACATGCATTGGGAAGAGCTGGAGGGACAGGGCACACTTTCCGGCTCTATTTTAAATTACGTTTGCTTAGTCTGTCCATCTGAGCTTGTGTTCACTGTTTCCTCTTTCTCCATCTCTGTGCCCTGCTCTCGGTTGACCCTCCTGCTAGTGAAAGGCGAGAGGGGAAGACAAAGGGCTTAGGCAAGACAAAAAGAGTGTGTGCTGAGAGTGATCCTCATCACGTGTCATGCACTCGGCAGCATCAAGGGTATCTGGACATCTCTTCCCTGGACAATTGCATCTGCTAGACAGATGACAGGCTGTCTGTCAGAGGGTGCTCACCGCCTGGACACTTCTGTCACTGTAAACAGAGAGCAGGGCACATTTTTCCAGGAACCAGATATTGAGAATTAGTCCATTGCATGTAGTTCATGCAATTAAATAGAAATTTGTGTGCTATTTTGCCAGCAGGCTTGCAAGTTTGAGATCCTACTGTATAAGCTAAATGAGTCAAATCTGACTAATAGTCTCTTTGAGTTTGGGAATCTGTGCAAAAGGATGGCCAGAACAGTCAGGCTTTGTTGGGGAGTGGGTGGTATGGGAAGAAATACTGTCCTAAGAGGATCTGGGAGTGTTGCCCAGGCCCAGAGAGGCCAAAGAGGAGCCCTACGTGTGATGCTGGCATCCCTTGGGAGATGCTGCCTCTTTCAGACGATGCCTCCCTGGAGATGCCCTGGTTAGAAGGGCTGGGCCTGGACTCCTTCTGTGTCCAGGCTGGTGACTGGGGATGTTGATACCTCCATTTTATTAGCTGTTTCTGTCAGAAGCCATTGAAGTCTGGAAAAGGTGGTGGGTGAGGGAGAGGAGTGTCTGGTTCAAGAAATGCTGTTCCATATGAAGCAGCAGCTGGTGGGTGAGAGCCACTTCACAGTTGCTATGAGGAGTGTGTGGGGCAGCCCGTGGCAGGGGTCTGTGTGTAGTCTGGGTGACCTCAGTGTACCCAGCATCACAATGCAGTTCTCCTGGGAGATGGTACCATGCACTGGGTCGGTAGGGGTCACAGCAGGGCTCTGAGAGTTAGGTGTCCCTGAAAACTTTGGTTACAGTCATCACAATGACATGTCACCAACAGGTGAGCCATCTCTTATCTCTACTATTATTTATGTAAAAGTTTTCCTTAAGCAGTCTTACCTGTGGTTTTCATTGTGACAAAATACATATAATTCACCATTTTAGCCATTTTAAGTGTATAGTTCAGTGGCATTAAATACATTCATATTGATGTATAAAACATTTTATTTTAATTTAGATATATTTTAGAAAGAAAAATGTGATATCACTCTCAAGAATGGAAACCAGTATTACTGAATACTTTCCATAAACAGAAATTAGCCATTAGAATAACATAGTGAATGCCCTGGCAGGTGTGGCTCAGTGGATTGAGTGCTCGCCTGCAAACGGAAATGTCTCTTGTTCCATTCCCAGTCAAGGCACATGCCTGGGTTGTGGGCCAGGTCCCCAGGAGAGGGTGCATGAGAGGCAACCACACATTGATGTTTCTCTCCCTCTCCTTCTCTCTCCCTCCCTCTCTCTCTAAAAAGATAAATAAATAAAATCTTTAAAAAAAGAATAGCATACTGAAGACAGATAGTTATTAACTCACAGCTAGTTATTGTTGCCATTGATGGTTCTGAGATGAGGCCTGCTTCCCCATGCCCAAGTTTTTTCAAGAGAGCTCCCCAAGTGTTGGAGAAGAGAGCTCCCCAAGTGTTGGAGAAGAGAGCTCCCCAAGTGTTGGAGAAGTGTCACAGACATGCCAGCACCAAACTGACATGTCCTCTTTGATGTGCTCAGAAGAATTCAAAGAGGGGTGAAAGAGGCATTTTCTTGCTGTTATGTCGATGTGTTCCTGTGCTGTGCCCAGGTACCTCCTTCCACCTTGTCCATCACTAAGCACCCCTCTGCCTCCCAGACCCCACCATCACACTGTGGGAACTGCTGACACGCATATCGGCTCCTGCCCACCAAGGCCCTCTGACTCCTGGACCTGGATATACGATCTTTCCAGCTTGGAGCAGTGATCAGGAACATCTTTTGGGATGAGTCCTTTGCATTTCCTTCATTTTTCCCAATAGAAATGAGGGTCTCTCCCAGATGTCCTTTCTCTCTCTGAATCCCATAACAAGGACCAGATCATCCAAGCCCTGTGAGCTCAGCTCCCTCGAATGACAGCACTTCATTCTGACTTAGGCATAGTCCACAGTCACCTGGCCACACCACAGTGGTGTGAGGTGACTAGTTACTCTGAGTGAGTGAACTTAGTGTCATGTGAGTGGATGGGCAGACGTGTTAAGAACCTGAGGTGGATCTCACAGTGCTGGTAGAAAACACAAGCAGCCACTGAGAGGCAGGGGCATCCAACAAGAGGGTTTCAGAGGGAGCTAGATTTCAGTTGGAGGTTAGATTTGTCTGGGTACCCATTTCCCTGGACAATAAAAGTAACAAAATGTGTGCATCTGTGTCTTCTTGGAAGCACAAAGAGGCTGAAAATAACACAGAAAACATTTGCTTTCTCAAGCTGTGCACAGATGCTCTCTGTGAACATCATAAGAAAACATGTTCATCGCGGAAGCTGTGGATGTATTTCAGGAAAACAAGCTGTGGCACCAGGAACATAGGAGCTAAGAATAAAAACCACTTTGGAGATACTGGTGAAGCGTCACTCTGAGTGAAATCAGTGGTGTGGGTACTTGAAAGGTGGAGTCCTGGCAGGAGGGCCTCTCTGCCTTCCCCTCTCCTGGGCTTGTTAACCCTCCCTTGGAGCCTCTCCATGATGTCTGCCAGACACAGAACATGTGCTTCTCACCTGGGGCTTGGTCTCATCTTTGTCCTTGTAGTAGAAAAGCTGATCCCCACTCAGCACAAACCAGCGCTGCTGCCAGTTCTTCATGATGCTCCTCTGCTTCTTCAGCCAGCCTGCCTTCAGCACTGGGCCCAGCCTGCGGGAGCAGGGTGGCTGCCCGGGGCTCTGGCTCTGCTCCCCCATCACCAGGCTTTTGGAGCGAGCTGCAAGACAAGAGCACAAAGTGAGTGGGGAGGGTGTGTGCCTGTTGCCAGTCCTTGTCTCATCCCAGCATCTCAGCTGCCCTGGGACCAGGACATGGGAGCTTAGGACACCAGCACACGACCACAATTAGCCTGTTGCCCCTTGGGTTCAAAGGATCATGGGCTGGAGTACCTCTACAGCAATATCCCAAGATTATCCACCTGGGGTAGGTGCACATCTTGCCTGCCTGATTAATTTCTGCTATGTCTCTGGGATATTGTGTTCTCTACTTCCCAAGGTGTCTTTATCCATCTATGTGTCTGTCTCACGCATCTATCCATGCATCCACACATCCACTCATGGATCCACATATCCATCCTTCCACTTGTTTGATGGAAACAACTACTTATTAAGTACCTACTATATGCTAGTCACTGTTTCAGGTGCTAGGGATAAAGCAGTGAAATAAGAGACATAAAACCTCTGGTCAAGATGGCTGAGAAGATAAATACTATGCTTGTCTCCTCCTATGACCACATCAAAATTAAAACTAAATTATAGAACAACTACCATTGAGAACCACCTGAAGACCAGCCAAACCAAGAATATAAAGAAGCCACACTGAGACTGGCAGGAGGGGTGGAGACATGGAATGGGCAAGTCCCACGCTGCAATGTGGTGATTAAGAATTGGGAGGGGTAGCTCATCTGCAGAGTTCACCCCTGAAGAATGAGGGATTCCAGGCTCACACAGGCTCCCTAGCCCAGAGCTCTAGTGCCAGAAAAAGGAGACTCCATAATATCTGGCTATAAAAAGCAGTTGGGATTGCACCCAAGTACAATGGAGAGCTGCTGGAGACCTAGACACTATAGGTCTTAAAAGGCCTGTGCATAGACTCACTCACAAACTCACTCACTCTGAGCTCCAGTATGCGGACAGCAGCTCAAAAAGCAACAGGGACATACAGGGAGGAACTAAATTGATTAGCTTCAGGTTGAGGGCTGGAGAGGCAGGGGTTGGGACAACTGTCTCCAAATCAGAAGTGCTGGCAGGTACCATTGTTCCATTGTTGACTACCTGCCAGCCCCCACCCAGCCAAGAGACTTAGGTGGGCACCAGATCTGAGCTCTCCATTAACCTGGCTAACACTGTTTGCCCCCCACTTCCCTGGTGATTCCCTAAGACCTGGCCCACTCAAATCACACACCCTGTTCAAGTCTCTTCCAGCTGCTTTTCCTCAGAAATGGCTTGCCTCAGCTTGTGTTGTGAACTTTCCTAAAATCTCTCACAGGCCCACAAAACACAAACATGCAGTGGCTGGCCACGGTGTGCTCTATAACTCTTGCAAAGTTATTCCAAGCTAGCTCAAGTGGTAAGTGCTCTCAATTTTCATTGTAACTCCCATCAGGTAGCCCCAAACCTGGCATCGAGGCACGGCTTGGAATATAGCCTTAATTAAATGGCCACAAACTGGTACAAGTGGCAGCTGGCCTCAGCTGTCATCATGCCCAAGGGACCAGCCTGACACTAGTGGCAGCTAGCCTTGTTTCACAGAATAACCTCTCCCAAGTGTCTCTGAGACCAGCACAAGTGGAAACCATCTGTAGATCACTTTGTAGCTACTACCAGATGGCCCTAAGCTGGGCACAAGTGGTGGCTGACCTTGACCTGCACTGGAGCCCTGTGCAAGAGGCTCCATAACAAGCACACCTGGTGGCTGGCTTCAGACCACATCAGAGCACCAACTAGCCAGCTTCACAAAGGAGGGGCAGACTCAGCTGGCACTAGAACCCTGCTGAAGCCACTCTTGCTCTGTGGGGCCAGCTCCCATGCAACAGCTCATCTGCTATAATCATGGCCAGTCCTCATAGTCAGTCAGTCAATCAGAGGGGCATTCCTACCCATTGGCATGCCAACAGCAATCAAGGCTCAACTATAACAGAAGAGCACACACAACCCACTCAAGGGACACTCCTAGAGCATCTGGCTCTGGTGACCAGAAAGACTGTGCTCCTGGACCCTACAGGATACCTTCTACATAAGGTCACTCTGCCAAGACCAGAGGTGTACATATTTACCTAATACAAAACAAACACATGGAGTCAACCAAAATGAGGGGACAAAGAAATATGTCCCAGATGAAAAAACAGGACAAAACTCCAGGAAAAGAGCTAAACAGTAAAAGGACAAGCAATCTACCAGATGAAGAGCTCAAGACACTAGTTATAAGGATACTCAACAAACATAGGAGAAGAATAGATCAACTCAGTAAAAATTTCAACAAAAAGATGGAAAACATAAAAATGGAGATACAAACATAAAAATGAGCCAGTCAAAAATGAAGAATACAATAACTGAAATGAAGAATACATTAGAAGAAATCAACACCAGAATAAATGAAGCAGAGGACTGAATCAGCAATCTGGAAGACAAGGTAGCAGTTCCTTGGAGCAGTAAAGAGAAAAAAGAATAAAAAAAAATAAGGATATTACATCAACATTTGCATAATAAGGGTACCAGAAAGAGAAGAGAGAGAGCAAGAGATTGAAAAGCTATTTGAGAAAATAATGACCAAAAATTTACCTGGCCTGGGGAAGGAAATAGACATACAAATCCAGGAAGTGCTGAGAGTCCCAACCAAATGAACCTAAAAAGGCCTAGACCAAGATGCATCATAATTAATATGCCGAAGGTTGAAGACAAAGAATCTTAAAAGCAGCAAGATAAAAGCAGTTACTTAGGCACTCCCATAAGACTGTCAGCTGATTTCTCAACGGAAACTTTTTAGGTCAGAAGGCAAGGGCACAAAATATTCAGAGTGATGAAAGACAAAGACCTACAATCAAGATTGCTCTACCCAGCTAGACTGTCACTTAGAACTGAAGGACAGATAAAGATAGTCCCAGAGAAGAAAAAGCTAACATAGTTCTAAAGGAGTTCATCACCATTATACCACTATTAAGAGAAATTGAAAGGGGACTTGTTTAAGAAGAAAAGATCAGAAGTATGAGTGAGAAAATATAGACTTCCAGTCGAGATGGTGGCATAGGTGAACATGCTTTGCCTCCTCGTACAACTACAGCAAAAATTACAAATAGACTACAAAACAAATATTACTCACATTCATCAAAATATTGAGCTCTATGGAAGTCTGACAACCAAATATTTAAAGAAGCCACATTCATCCAGACAGGTAGGAGGGGTGGAGATGCAGAGACATGCGGAGAGGTGTGGAGAGGTGGAGAGACATGGAGAAGCAGAGATGTGTGGAGAAATGTGGAGATGCAAAGTGGTGTGGGGAGGTGGCAGAATGGGTGGTCCCACATTCACATGTATTAGGTAAAAATTGGGAGAGATACCTTGGGAGGGAGTGATCCCAGCAAAGACAAGATGACCCAGCCCAGGGTTCCAACACCAGGAAGATAAGTCCCCATAACTTCTGGCTGTCAAAATCATTGGGGGTTGGTGCAGCAGAAGAAACTGCAAGATTCTCAGAAGACTCCTCTGGAAGGGCCCACAAAGGTCTTAGGACTTACACAGACCTATGCCCTCCGTATATGGCACTAGGACAACAGCTGGAAGCACACATGTGGTATATGGGGAGAAAGTGAAGTGACTGGCAACAGGACGAGTGCTAGGAGACAGTTTCCTCCTGGGCAAATCTCTGGAGGCCATGCAGAGGCACTGTCCCCTCTCCAAGCCCTCATCACACAGAGCCACAAAACAATGAAATGGGTTGCCCCACTCTGGTGATTACCTAAGGATCTGCCCCATACAATTTACAGGCGCACTCTTCTATAATAGGCTATGCTACAAGGACAAGGAGTGGAAACAGATCTACCTAATACACAGAAACAAACACAGGGATGTTGCCAAATTGAGGAGACAAAGAAATATGGCCCAAATGAAAGAACAGAACAAAATTACAGAAAAAGAGCTAAACAAAATGGAGATAAGCAACCTATCAGATGCAAAGTTCAAAACACTGGTTATCAGGATGCTCAAAGAACTCATTGGGTACTTCAGCACCATAAAAAATGACCCAGGCAGAAATGAAGGTTGCATTACAGTGAAATAAAGAAAAATATACAGGGAACCAACAGAGGAGGGGATGAAGCCAAGAATCAAACCAATGATTTGCAACATAAGAAAGAAAGAAGCATTCAATCAGAACTGCAAGAAGAAAAAAGAATGAAAAAAAATGAGGATAGACTAAGGAGCTTCTGGGACATCTTTAAGTGTACCAACATTTGAATCATAGGTGTGCCAGAAGGAGAAGAGGAAGAGCAAGAAATGAAAAACTTATTTGAAAAAATAATGACAAAAATCTTCCCTAATTTGGTGAAGGAAATAGACATAAAGTCCAAGAAACACAGAGAATTCTAAACAAGTTGAACCCAAAGGGGACCACATCAAGACACATCATAATTAAAACGCCAAAAGTTACACATAAAGAAAGACTCTTAAAAGTAGCAAGAGAAAAACAGATAGTTACCTATGAAGGAGTTCTGATAAGACTGTCAGCTGATTTCTCAAAAGAAACTTTGCAGGACTGGCAAGAAGTATTCAAAGTGATGAAAAGCAAGGACCTACAACCTAGATTACTCTATTCAGCAAAGCTATCATTTAGAATTGAAGGGCAGATAAAATGCTTCCTAGACAAAGTAAAGCTGTAGGAGCTCATCATTACCAAGCCCTTATTACATGAAATGTTAAAGGGATTTATTTAAGAAAAAGAAGATCCAAACTATGAACATTAAGATGGCAACAAATACACAAATATCAACAACTGAATCTAAAAAACAAACTAAGCCTAGCTGGTGTGGTTTAGTAGATTGAGTGCTAGTCTGTGAACCAAACTATCACTGGTTCAATTCCCAGTCAGGGCACATTGCTGGGCTGTGGGCCAGATACCCAGTAGGGGGCGTGAGAGAGGTAACCACTCAATGATGTTTCTCTCCCTCTCTTTCTTCCTCCCTTCCTGTCTCTCTAAAAATAAATAAATAAAATCTTAAAAAGAATAAAAATAAAAAACAAACGAAACAAAAAAGCAGAACAAGAACAGAATCGTAGATATGGAGATTATTTATGGAGCTAGGTGGGAGATGTGGGAGAATGAGGGAAAAGGTGCAGTGATTAAGAAGTACAAATTGGTAAGTTCAAAATAGACAAGAGGGTGTTAAGAACAGTATAGGAAATGAAGTAGCCAAAGAACTTATGTGCATGACCCATGGACATGAACTAAAGGAAGAGGATTGCTAGAGGGAATAGGGATACTGGGTGGAGGGGGGCAAAGGAGGAAAATTGGGACAGCTGTAATAGCGTAATCAATAAAATATATTAAAAAATTGAAAAAGAAAATATAGAAAAGAATCTTACTGACAAAGGCAAACACTTAGTAAAAGCAGTGGATCAACTAACTGTAAAGAAGTACCAAGGCTAAAAAGTAGGAAGGTCATGTGTAATTACAAGTAATTAAGGGATGCATACAAACACAAGCACACAAAAGAAGTAAAAAATAATGACAAAAATGTAAACGTGGAGGGGCTGAGTAAAAATTGTAATGATTATTTAAATTTGAGCGACCACTACTAAAAAAGACTGCTATAAACATAGCTTGATACATATGAAGGGTATGGTAGGCCCCAAACAAACATCTATAAGAAATGTATAAACAATAAAGAGAAAGATGGTGGCGAGGAGGTGGGAGCGGAGCCCTGTTCTCCCTTTGCCCAGCTGGAACACCTGGCTGATCTTCTGAGGAACAGAGTGAACAGCCAACGGAATCCCAACTTATATGATGTTTGGAGGCCAAAAATTCATAGGACATTGAAAAACAGACAGAGAGGAGATTGCGCTGGGACGGTAAGATCCCTGGGATCTGCACGGGGACCAGGGCTGCTGTGACCCCCGGGCCAGCACCTGCCTCAGAATATAGGGAGGAGAGTTAGATCACTAGCTCCCTCCTCTACCAGAGCAGGGAGGGTAGCAAAGCACCTGGAGGGACCCGGATGCTGGAGTTGCTGGGGTGAATAGAGAAGAAGTGAGAGACACACAGAGGCAGTACAGATCCATGGGGACTGTGGAGGCCAGCACCTGAGAAATTGAGGTGCCAGGTGACACCTGGAAAAGAGAGGAGCTGGGCCTTATTGGACCCTGACTTGGATAGTCTCTGGACTGCTTGGAAAGTTGGGCTGTGTGAAAAGCAGTGCACTTGTTAAGAACAGTGGGCAGCTGCTTCATAAGGAACTCTCGAGCAGCAGCTGCTCACCCCAGGGGTGATTTGAGTTGCATGCCCAGAGAGTGAGTGGCCGAGCTGAACCGCATGCCCGGCCTAATAAATGAATTTGGCAAAACAGCGGGGAACAAAGTCAATATTCAGAAATCACTTTTGTATACCAACAATGAAATATCAGAAACAGAAATCAGGAAACAAATCCCATTTGCTGTAGCAATAAGAAAAATAAAGTACCTAGGAATAAACCTAATGAAGGAGGTAAAAGACCTGTACTCAGAAAACTACACAACACTGAAGAAAGAAATTAAGGAAGACACAAACAAATGGAAACAAACCATGTTCATGGATCAGAAGAAGTAACATCATCAACATGTCCATACTACCCAAAGCAATTTATAGATTCAATGGAAGCCCTATTAAAGTACCAATGGCATATTTCACAGATATAGAACAAGCACTTCAGAAATTTATATGGAACCATAAATGACCCCAAATAGCTGCAGTAATTTTGGGAAAGAAGAGCAAAGTAGGAGGGATCACAATACCTGATATCAAACTATTACAAGGCCACTGTAACCAAAACAGCCTGGTATTGGCATAAGAACAGACACATGGAGGTTTCTGGTTCAAAACTGATCCTGTCAGTTCACATTCCTTTGCCCGTGAAGCCCGAGGGTCGCGACTGTTGTTGAAATACTCGCTGCTGCACCTTCTGCAACACATATGGTCACCTGAGAAAAGAACCCAGAGGAAGAGGAGGAGGAGCAGGAGCAGGAGGACATGACAGCTTCTAAGAAAATATTTTATCAAGAATAATCTTATTCTTGGACTTCTGGCCAAGATGGAGGCATAGGTAGACACACTGTGCCTCCTCACACAACCAAAAGAAGGACAACAACAAATTTAAAAACAGAAAACAACCAGAACTGACAGAAAATCGAACTGTATGGAAGTCCGACAACCAAGGAGTTAAAGAAGAAACACTCACCCAGACCGGTAGGAGGGGCAGAGACAGGCAGCCAGGCGGAGAGGATTTGAGGCAGGGGGGCAGCTGGCAGACCAGGGTGGGCAAGGCGAGGCTGGTGGACCACGTGAGGTGGCGGCTGGCGGACCGGGCCGTCCCACGCCCACATGCGGATAAACTGGGATAGAGCGAGATAGACCGTGCAACCCAGAGTTCCACTGTGGGGAAATAAAGCCTCAAAGCCTCTGATTGAAAACTCCTGTGGGGGTTGAGGCGATGGCAGTGGGAGAAACTCCCAGCCTCATAGGAGAGTTCATTGGAGAGACCCACAGGGTCCTAGAACATACGCAACCCCACCCACCTGGGAATCAGCACCAGAAGGACCCAATTTGATTGTGGGTAGCGGAGGAAGTGACTGAAAACTGGCAGAGAGTGGAGCAGGCAGCATTTTTCCTTTTTGGACCCCTCCCTCACATACAGCATCACAATGCAGTGACGTGGTTGCCCCGCCCTGGTGAACACCTAAGGCTCCGCCCCTTACTACATAACAGGCGCACCAAGACAACAAAAATGGCTCAAATGAAAGAACAGATCAAGGCTCCAGAAAAAAACACAACTAAGCTATGAAGAGATAGCCAACCTATCAGATGCATAGTTCAAAACACTGGTAATCAGGATGCTCACAGAATTGGTTGAATTTGGTTGCAAATTAGATGAACAGATGAAGGATACAATAAGGGAAATGAAGAAAAATGTACAGGGAACCAACAGTGACGGATAGGAAACCAGGACTTAAATCAATGGTGTGGTCCAGAAGAAAGAAGGAAACATTAAAGTACAACACAATGAAGAAACAAGAATTCAAAAAAATGAGGAGAGGCTTAGGAACCTCCAGGACATCTTTAAATGTTCCAACATCTGAATCATAGGGGTACCAGAA
>VMDR010002187.1:0-98312 GCA_007922815.1 Macrotus californicus
GTCCCCCTGGATGCCAAAGAGCAAAAGAATTCTATTCGGAGATAGTTCATCAAACTAAAATCAGTTCACCCCTTGTAAGTTAGTAGAACAAAATAATCTTACAGGAACACATAGTAATAGAAAAGGTACCTGGTTCATAATATTTTAGTAGAATAGAATTAAGAAATAGACATAGATCATGGATCAATCATTAACCACAGGCAAAGGAGTTCATTGAAACTCTGTCTGGCAAGATAAGTTTTTATTCTTAATTTCTAAGACCATTGTATAATGAATTATGATTTTTTGCTTGGTTTAATCATAAATCTATAACCTTGGAAAGTTAAAGCTTGCCAAAAAATCTGTATATAAGCAGTGTGAAAAGTGACAATAAATCGGAACAGCTTTGCACAGCCATCGAGTTGTGTAGCTGCCTGTCTCCCAGCGCCGACGCCTTACCCACCTTCGGGACCCCCTGGATCCTGCTGCAGCTGGACTGCGGCAGTCGATGATACCAAAAGCTGGTTCTTTGCATCGGCCAATGAAACGGACGCTCCTCAAACTAACCTGGTCAAGAAAGAGAGACCCTGAAGCTCCACAGCAGGAATCAAGAGCAGCTGTGAGCACACTCCACAGAGCCTAAAAGGACGCTTTAGAAAGCTTCTTAAAAAGTTCCACACAGCCCTGGCTGGTGTGGCTCAGTGGACTGAGTGCCAGCCTGAGAACCAAAGGATCACCTGTTCGATTCCCAGTCAGGGCACATGCCTGGGTTGTGGGCCAGGTCCCCAGTAGGGGGCGTGCGAGAGGCAACCACACACTGATGTGTCTCTCTCTCTCTCTCCCCCATCCCCTTCCCCTCTCTAAAAATAAAATAATAAAATAACTTTAAAAAAGTTAAACATGTATCTTTCCTGTGACTCAGATTCCATTCTCAAGTGGAGCTGAAGAGGTGTGAAGAAGGGCACACCAAAGGTGGCAAGAGAGCGCTAAGAGCAGTCTCCCAGTGACAGCCGGGGCTGGAGGGGACTCCCAGGTCCACCAACAGGAAAATGAACAGTTGGGGCACCTTCACCCGGCAAACACAGAGGGACAGACTACTGACCCCCATACATCACGTATGAATTTAAGCACGTCACACGCAAGAAGCCAGAAACAGACTACGGAGTATGTAAGATACATACGATTCTCTTACGTAAGACAAGAGCGTACACGATTCCACTGACATGGAATTCCAGGACTGGCCAACCTGACTCGCGGGACCAGCGGTCGGGGAGGAATCTCGGGTGGGTAGCAGGGGCCGAGGAAGCGGCTGCAAAGAAGCAGAAAGCAGCTTCGGGAGCGGCGGGAATGCCGTGGCTACGCCAGGCTACCCCGGGCACACGTTTTCCAAACTCATTAAGCTGTACAGTTTAAATTAGTGCATTTTATTGTTTGTAATTTTGCACCTCAATAAATATACTTGTACAGGAAAAGCTACAGTTAAAGTACACAGTTATTTAGTGAGCGTCACTCACGCCCCCAGCCCTGGGCCTGGGTGCCTGCAGCAGGCCAGCTACGGGACACCCCTCTCGCCCCGGGGGCTCCGGGGGGTCTGAGTTGGGGCTCAGGGCGCTGCTGTGGTTGGTTTCATTTCACTCGCCAGTACTTTTTCTTGTATTGTCAGGTGATGTGAAGACTTTTTTTCTCCCAAATTCACTTCCTGTCACCAAATTTCAGCTCCACCTTTCCTCTGAAGAACACATGCCCAAGCACGAGGGACATTCCAAAGATCCACAAAACTGAAAACGTCACTGAGTATGCACAGGACTATGCTGCCGGAACCCAGGAAGAGCTGTGAGCTCCAAATGCGGGGTGCCCCGCCCCCCGCCCCCCAACCCCGCCGGCAGCCCAGGGCCTGGTCTCACATGCTCCCACCTCCACGCTCACACGCAGCCCCAAGACTGCTGGCTGCAGCCAATCCAGTGGCGACGCCATCGGCTCCAGATGCCTTAGAAACCCTGCCTCCGCGTGCACCTGTGATTCTCTTCAACGCTCAAAGGGGCGGGGCTCCAGAAAGCGCGCTCTTAAATATTTATTTATTTATTTGAGAGAGGGAGAGAGGGAGAGAAACGCTGATGTGTTGTCCCACTTACTGACGCGCCCACCAGCTGACTCTTGCACGTGCCCCGATTGAATGTGTAACTCTGGCGTAACGGGAGGACGCTCTACCAACTGAGCTACCAGGCCAGGGCCCGGAAAGGTTTGGAAAAACCGGACCAGGCCAGTGTTGAGGGCTGGCAGGAGGCTGCCTGCTCCTCTGACCCCCTGGGCGGCAGCCACGTACAGTGACAGGTGCCCACACCCAAGTCCTCCTCTGTTGGACCCGACGGAGCACTACAACCGAAACCACCACTCGAGCTCCATTTCCGAGAACACAAGACAGCATCACATGTGTGATCCCAACGTCCACACAATGCGGGGAAGATGCAGCTGAAAGAGGAACGCTTAGGCAGAGAGGTCCACTCCAGGAAGACTGTGACAACCTGGCAAAGTGCACCAAGCAGCTGAGAAGGGCCACTGTGCTGGTGCCCGGACAGGGGCAGCGCCCAGCATCCCTGGCGGCTGCTGAAGTGCCGGGGAGAGCAGCGGGCGGCCCGGGTTCTGACCACACCCCCCCCTTTGGGGACTGCTCCGTCAGCACAGAGCCAGCCTCCTCACCTCAGCAGTTTCTGGACACCCCAAACCGGTGCCCACAGGTCTCCACGGGACAGCAAGTGTGCCCAGTACCCCTCATCAAGTCAGCAGAACAGGCAATGGGTTTTAGGGAGGCAGCCAAGTGCGCTGACCACTTTCCCCACTTCGGTCGGAGGCCCCGAGCCTGGTTTTGTCCAGGTGCCGGGCGTGCGGAACGGCCGCCTCTGACAGTGTCGGGTCCAGTCCACCCTAGCACTCACGCACCGGTGCAGACAGGGCGCCGGGCTGAGTGTCCACTCGTGCCTGAGTGGGGTGCAGAGCCCCACGTGGGTCAATTAGCTTCCAAAACTTTTCCAGCACATTTGAAAACGGGACTTTTCCTGTTACGATAAAACATCTTCCACAGGAAAAACCAGAAACATTCCACCTACAGGGAGACGAAGCCAGGGCCGGTTTGGGGGTCAGCGTCAGCTACTGGGAGTCGGCGTTCTTTCGCTCTCACATTAGCTAGTGACGCCGCGTCGGCCCCCCCTCCGCCCCCTCGAGGAAATGACACCCTCATTTCCTCTGCCACACTGCCCTCCCCTCCAGTTAGTGCCCTGTCCCTCCCCCCTCCCGCTGCCCACGGCACCCTGCGCACTGCCCAAGGCGAGGTGCGTGTGCTGTTGAGACCTGCAGCCCTGGAGCTGCGCTGTGGTGAGAGCACCACGAGCCCTCCCTCCCGTGAGCAGAGACACTTATCAGCCCTAACCAGGACAGCCGGCGATCTGCTGGCATCCGCCTGTGCGCTCACACCATCTCCACCATCCACACAGCCGTCCTGGGAGACGGGTCCTGTTCTGTCCCCACTGTGCGGCTCACTCAACCGCTGCCACATGGCTGCTCTCTATGGGGCCTGATGGGACTCCAGGGCACATGCCTCAGCGCACATTGGCAGCCTGTCCTGCTCTCGGGGTTGCCAGACTGCCCCGGTCTGTCCCCGGTTACTGGAGCGAAGGACGCAGATCCCCATCACTAGGCTTTATTCTACCACAAAGCATGTATCTTGTCCCCACATGGGAGGCTCACGACTGCCGTGACTTCCAAACAGTAGGAGGTCACAGGTCTGGGCAGCCTTTTACACCCACGTGAACACTGAGGTGTGTGAGCACGTTACCTGGGGTCACGGTCAGCTGGAAGCAGTGGAGCTGGTTCGGATCAGGAAAGTGCACTTTACACGTACCTGTAAAAGAAACACAGGTCAGGAGGGTCACAGAGCCCACGATGCCCAGCGAGCCCCCCCGGCTCACACAGCAGCGTGGCGTCGGACCCCTGCCTGCCTGCCTGCCTGCCTGTCTCTGGTGACTGGGCCAGTGCGCTACAAAGGCAGCCCAGCGATCTCCTGGGAGAGCCTTTTACTACTGAGCTCCAAATGGAGAGGTCCTCTTTCCTTTAAATGGTCACTGACAATCAGGATCTTTCCATTAACCTCAAGGACTGTGCTACAGTCCTTTGAAAGAAAGAAACGCTACCCCAGGGGGAATGGAACACACGGAGGAAGCTGCCACTCGGGGGGAAGCCAGGAAGAACCCAGGCCACACTCCCGATCTGCGCCCCTTGCCCCTGCTGGTTAAAAAGGGCGCATCGTCAGGAAGTCGACTCATACCCAGCGTTTTTTGTGGCATTTAAAATAAATGTCTTCGCAATCCAACGGGTAGCTCAGCTTGCTCCATTAGTGACCCCAATGGCCCCGGCGTGTCTGCCACATCGCCTGGCAGAGGCCTGGGCACACACACGGATCCCTGGGAGGAGAGCCCCCTGGCCGGGGGCGCAGACGGGCAAACTGCACCCTGCACCTGCCTCCCCCACGCAAATGAGGAAGAAAAGGGTCGGCACCAGCAGGACATGGGAAGGACACAGGGAAACGGTCTCTGCTCCATGAATACGCAGCGCGCTGTGCAGAGTTCCTGAGGGCGCCCACTGTGTCTCACAAGTACCACTGGAAACTTCCGACAGATTTTATGACAGGATGTATCTCAATACATAAAATAGGGTGATTCAGACGCAGACTTGGAGATGGCCTAAGTGACCACCTGGCCCAAGTCCTCAATCATCGTCAAGGAACACGTGTAAAGGACCCACGGACAGAGCCAGAGGGGCAGGGTTGGTGGGGAGGTAGGGTGGGCGGGGCGGGGGAAGTGGTGGCGGGAAAATGGAGCCAACTGTACTTGAACAACAATTTAAAAAATTAAAAATAAATAAAACAAAGCCCTCAATCATCAGAGGTGACAGCAAAGTGCAGAGGTCTGGTGAGCAGCCCAAGGCACACAGGTCCGGAAAGAAGGGAGTCTGGTTCCCAGGTGGAACCCTAGCTCAGGCCTCTCCTCTCCCCACCGCGCCATGCGTGCCCGGCGCGGCACTGAGAACTGCGCAGCGCTGCCGGTGGTCCTCTTCTGACCAGTCCTTCAGAAAACCACTGCAGAATGGAAGCAAGCAAGGGTCTTCGAGACCGCACTGTCACTGTCCCTGTTTCAGGAATGAAGAAAATGGGGGCTGACGAGTTCCAACCTCCACCGAAACCGCACAAACTGTGTATGGGATAATTCAGTGGGCTTCGTTTCTCCCGGTCTTCAGTCGAGAAGACAAATACCCTCTTTTCAGTGAAACGCATGTAATGAGAACACGGTGAGGGTGTGCATGCATGTGACATTGGCGTCACCCATCTGCTTCCATTTCGAGCGCTCGCCTCTGCTTTGAGGTGCTGATGTAGGAGTCAGCCCCTCTGACGTGGACTGGCTCACCAAGAACAAAGACATGGTCAGGGCAGACTAAAAACAATGAAACTACTTGGAGAAAAAACCCAAATTTTAAAGGTTGGAGAAGTCAAAACTCTTAACACCATCAGTTAATTAAATGTTAAAAGCTGAGCTTGTTTAGTTCGATGCAGGAGCTTGGCTGAAACCGCAGAACTAAGCAGGTCCTCTATGGAGGACCTTGGCTCCCGCAACGTGCCCACCGGCCTGAAAGAGGGAGCTTCCGGAAGACGTGCGGGTGCAGCAAGGCGGCTGCACTGCCTCCGCCCAGGACGTCGTTTTTGCAAAGAGAAACCTCCATCAACAGGCAGGGTCAGAGGCCTGGCTCTGAGCAGGACTCGGCAGCGCCGCCACCTGGCCACGTGGTGCGTTGTTTCACTCGCCTTAACCGGTGTTCCAGAGAGATTATTGGACAGGCAGCAAAGACTGACTTGGTGGCTCGACCCCTCTCTCACATAATGAGCTGCACACCTTTGGGAAGCCTGGCGCTTCGGTATGAACTGATCTAGCCCCCCACCCGCCGTGAACGGGGGCGCGGGTGGGGGGGGGGAGGGAGAGGCAGGTAGCTTGGCGTCTTTTCCATCTGACACTCCAGCCGAAGGGCTGGACTCTTCAGTTAAAGGTACTTGGTTAGATGTTGGTTTGAAAGTCAATTACAAAGTTTTGTTGTCTTTCGCTGACATTTTTAGAAAAAGCTACGGCTACACTCTTTGGGTCAAAAGCCAACCACCCCCGTAGGACCCACACCTGAGGTCAGAAGCAAGTGTGCGTGAGGGGAGGTTCCCAAGGCCCTCAGTGAGCTGCGCGTACGTCCAATCAGGGGGGCGGGGGAAGACGTCGTGGGGGGGACAGAAGAGCCACTTCGCCTTTTTATTCGAAAAATGCCCAACACAAAGTTTTACAGAACATGGAAAGAAGAGTACAGTGAGCCCGCCGCCAGCTTTGGTGCGTGGCCAATCCTGACTTGTCCGGCCCACCCAAGGGCAAGGTTACTGGTTCTCCTGGAACATTTTCAAGCAGCTTGTCTGCAGGCACTTCAGTGGGTGGAAAGAGGACCTTTCAGAGAACGCCAAGGTCCTTCCTCTGGTTCTGACCAGGACACTTGGAGGTCAAGGACCCAATGACGTTCAAGAGACTTCTGACTGAGACCCATGACAGGGAACATTTCATATCACAATGCGGTCTACCCATAAACACTACATATAAAAATACTTTAAAAATGAAGAACAACACGTACTCACCCCGGAAACTGACGTCACACTTACTCAGGGTGGCACCCCACGGCCACCTTTCCAGCTGCAGGCGGAGGTGGAGTGCCCCCGCCCCCCACGCCAGGCGGGCCCGCAGCAGGCTGTGCCCAGACCAGGGGCCCGCAGGTAAACATCCCACCCGTGTGACAACCTGCTCGGCCTCAGAGTGATTTTTTCCACCGACTGCAATGGAGGAAAGTTCTAATTCAAAAACATTCAGACGGCCGAAGCTTTCAGGCTTGGCTGGCCCTAAACGAAGGCGCTGGGCCCGATTCCCCGTCCACAGGCTGGAAAGCGAGCCCGCTCCCGACTGAGGGCTGCCCGGGGGGTCGACGTCTCAGCGGGAGGATGGGCACAGGAGGGAACCGGGCCAGCCTGCCTCATGAACAAGGGTCGATGGCAAACAGGCACTTTCTGGGCCAGAAAAGTCTATTGTCACCAGAAAAACCAGGACTGTCCACCTCGGCCCACGACCTTCTCCGGCAAAGAGGGTGGGGGCAAGAGGGAGCCCCACCAGCGCGGCCTCGCCACAGGAAGGCCAGGATCAGTGCCCAAGGCCAACGGGGCCCTCTCCGCCTGACCAGGGCCTTGGAAACCGTCGGCCCCCGCCCACCCAGACTACAGCGGATTCTGCCCAGACCGCTGGCTCGGGGGCTGAGTGTCACCCAGCAAACTGAAGGGTCCCCGGTGCAAGCCCAGGTCTGGTGGGCACAGGCCTAGACTGTGGGTCTGGTCCCCGCTGGGGCACCTACGAGAGGCAAGCAGTCAGCGTTGCCTCACACACGGATGTTTCTCTCCCTCTTTCTCTCCCCCTTCCTCTCTGTCTAAAAATAAATACAGAAAATCTTTTTAAAACGAAGCGTGTCGCTAACACATGTGAAACACAGGCTTTTTGCTGCGCGAGGTTATTGAACACACAAGCTGCTCCTGCAACCATTTCACAGCGCTGGAACCGGACGGGCGTGGTACTTACAAGGTAAGTTAGCTTCAAGCTCTGCAACCTCTGTAGAGACAAAGAGATCGGTGTTAACGTTAGTCAGTTACTCCACATAAAACCACCCGCTCTGGCCCCCGGCTGGTGTGGCTCAGTGGACTGAGCGCCGGCCTGCAAACCAAAGGGTCGCCAGTTCAATTCCTGCTCAGGGCACTTGCCTGGGTTGCAGGCTAGGTCCCCAGCAGGGGGCGCGTGAGAGGTAACCACATGTTTCTCTCCCTCTCTTTCTTCTTCCTTTCCCCTCTCTAAAAATAAATAAAATCTTTTAAAAGAATCACCAGCTCTAAATTCACAATTTCTTCCAGAGCGCTGAGGGAAAAACAAGCAAACTGAACAAGCTGAAACCGACGTGGTCCGAGACCTACAGGCACGACGTGGCTCTCCAACATGCACAGTGACATGCGGGGCGGCACCAAGGACAGTCCAGGGCCCTTGAAGTTCACTGCAGCGTGAACAAAGGTCACAAAATCAACACAGAACTCGCCTCTGGATGGACGGTCACAGCATCTGAAGCCTCGATCCCCCAGCGGCGAGCCCACACATTCACACACCTGTGTGTCTTCCTGCCGCCTTTTAGGCCTCCCTTCCAGGGACACTCCCCTCCTTCAGGGTCGCCCACAGCACCCTCACCCTCAGGGCTGCAGGCCTCTCCTACCAGTCCCTGAGCAGCATGCCACCCCAGCACCCCTCACCCATCCCTGCACCCCTTCAGCGGAGCTGGGCGTGGGGAGAGCAGGAATGGTGAGTCATCCTCATGCTGTGCCGGGGAAACACCAGGTTCTGTGATGGAACGCGAGCCTGGGCGTTCCCCCAGGCAGTCCGGTGCACAGCATTCCAGTGCGGCCACTCGACGAGCTTCCGCATCGGCGTCCTCTGGCGGCCACAGCGGTCTTGAGCTCTGGCCTCCTGACCGGCTGACTCTTGCCTGCCCTAGAGTGGGAGCCCACTAAAGGAAACAGGGTGCGGGAGACCCCAGCGCCCTGCGGGACCCCAGCAGGCCCTCCGATGCGGGGAGTGAAGGCTGGCCCTGCTCCAGCAGCTGGCACAGGGCGCTCACTCCGTCAGAGGAGTCGCTCCTGTTAATCACCTCAAAACAAACACAGCCACGTGATCACTATGTCTTTAAGGCACACACCGCTTACACGCTTTGCTGTTGTGTAACTTTTTGTGGGTAAGGCTTGGCAAGAAACAGTCCGTGAGGGCTCTTCCTGAGAGCCTGATGCTGGCCAAGGGCATGGCCTTCTGGGGCAGGGGTGTCCCCCTGCGGGCCCCAGATCGCTGCCAGTCACCTTCTCCACAACCCAGTGAGAGAGAAATGGGGCCAGAAGGACTTGGGGGTGGGGGAGGGGCTGGGGAGGACACAGGTAAGAGAAGGGAAACATCTGAGAAGACAGTCCGGTGCCAAGGCAAGGGACCAGGTCACAGGGAGGCACTGCCCGGGGCACGATGACAGCCGAGTGACAGAATCGAGCCACCTCACACCGAGTTCTAGCTGTGCCCCCCGACCCCGGCTGCTGCAGCGCAGGCTTGGCAGAGGACTCTAGCACAGGGACTCAGCCTGCGGTCATGCTGCAAATTCCCACGGTCAGCACTGCACCTGCTCGTCCACTTCAGTGTGACACCCTCGGGAGGTGGCCGTGGCAGCCCTCAGCCCAGGCCCGCACTGGCTGCCCTGCCCATGGGCAGGGCATTTGCGGGCTTCCGGCCCAACAGCCAGCGCGGGCCAGGGCCGTCACTGGGGGCACGGGGCCCTCGGCAGAGATGCTCCGTGCTCGCCTCCAGCCTAGTAGAGAAGACAGATGCCACAGAGGCGTGTGCAGTGTCGCTCTCAGGGAGCTGCCACAAATGGCGGTTTCTCTACACCTTGAATGGTGGCCATGGCTTGTGCCTTGACCTCAACAGTCGCCACCCTAATCCACGCACACGGAGACTGTGACCTAGGAAACAAGTGAGCTGCTTCGCACGCTCCAGGCCTCTCGGCAAAGCAGCCGCCCTGCCCTGCACGACCTCGGCTGTAAGGCAACAAGAAATCCAGGCGTCTCTCCCCTGCCGAGGTCTCACCTGTTTGTTCAGAGACGCACACACCTCCGCCGCGCACTGGCCCGGCCCTTCAGGGAGGCACCGGCACCTTGCTCAATTCTGTGGCTACGACTTCCCTCTGAGACAAGGCTCTTCTCCTTTCTAACTGAAGATTACACCGCAGAGCCCGCTTGAAGTGTGCCTGCGACAGTAGATCAGGTGGCAAGCCTGACAAATGCCGCTCGGTCCCACCTGCACACTCCCTCCCCTGCCCTCGCTGCCCCACCCTGGCTGCCGCCCCGCCTGGCACACTCGGGGTGCTCAGGAAGTGCCCGCCCAACGAGCACATGCACACGCCAGGTGGCCGTGCCCCTGGCCTGAGTGTCCAGAGACCTGAGCGGCCGTGCTCCTTGCACAGCTGGGGCAGAGGCCTCCAAAGGCGGTGTGGACGAAGCTGTGTCCCCACACAGCCCCTTGTCAAAGCCCCGACCCCCAACGTGATGGTGGGGGAGCACTGGGAAGGTGATCGGGGTTGGATGAGGTCCTGAGGGTGCGGCCCTGGCGATGGGATTAGGGCCTCAGGAGAGGAGACCCCAGGTGCCAGGAAATGAACTGTCGATGCCTTGATCTTGCACTTCCAGCCTCCAGAACCATGAGAAATACACGTTTGCTGCTTAACCCACCCAGTGTGTGGCATCTGGTTATGGTGGCCTGAGCTGACCGTGACCAAAGGCCACTCATGGAGGCAGGTGGTTTCGGCAAGAGCCCTCGCCTGCACCCCCCATCAGGCAGCACCAGGAGAGCTGCTGCGCCCTGGGGCCCAAGTGGACAGCAGCTACTTCGCAGGAGACCAGCTCGCCTCCCTCCACCTGGACCCCCATCCCTCCGATTTCCTGAGGCAGAGCTTCACCTCTGTGCTGCCTGTCTGCACCCAGGGCTCCTCTTCTGCACTCCTGGCTCCCTGCACAGGGCCCTCCTCTGGGAGACTGGGCGCAAGGGCATCGGCCCCCCAGAGACAGCCTGGTCCCAGTCCCCACCCTCTGGTCGAGTCCCCAACACAGCCCTGCCCCTCGGTCTGAGGGCCTTCCAGCAGCACCCTGCAGGGTGAAGGCCCAGAGCACTCAGGGGGCCCCCGCACTCTGGGGAGCCAAGGCTGCAATCCTGAAGATCTGCATAGCCCCTGCGGCAGAGCCCGGTCCCGAGGGCACGGAGCCCCCGGCCTTGTACCACGCACTCCAGCTGGAGCAGACGGGGTGAACTCTGCCCGCCACAGGGTGCCCTGCCCCCCTGGGCTAGTCGGCACACTGAGGGGCCATGCGGTTTCCTGGGCCGCCTCACTGCCATTCAACCCTCCGGCCAGTGAATGCCACTGGGGGCCCAGCCGCCTCAGCCCCTCGTTAGCCGCCCTCCTCTCTGGGCTGCGACTCCAGCTTCTCAAAGACGCTCCACAGCACGTGACCCCTGCTGCACCCGCTGCGAAAGGCTCGGAGCACTGTGGACGGAACCTCGCCCCACACAGTTCCTGTTGAAGCCCCACCCCACCATGCGACAGTATCAGGAGCTGGGGCACTGGGGTATCCTGCCAAGAGCACACCAAGCCCCCAGAGTCCTGGGCAGGGCCCTCATGGGGAAGAGCAGCTCCAGAGAAAGAGGCCAGCTCTTCTGCCCCGCACCCAGGAACTGCCCTGAACGGGCCTCTGAGCTGTCCCACGGCCGGAGCACTTCCCCACGGGAGGCCCCACTGGCACCTGCACCCAGGTGCCAGGCAGCACGTGTAGCAGGTGGGCAGCCAGGCCCTCCACTCTGCAGAGCAGGCTTGGAGCAGGGCCAGCCACCACCCCAGGGTCCGCCGGCCAAAGTGGGGGCACAGGGGCTGCTGTGGACTCACTCCCCCTACTGCCTGATCCGGACCTGACCCTGCACCCCAGCCCTCCACACAGAGTCCAAAGACACAGCCACCCACTTTCCTACTGATCCTCCCAAGGAACCTCCTCAAGTGAGCTAGCATCAGCCCAGGACTGCAGTCCTGACTGGAGCCATCTTGCTGAACTCGGGCACCCTACCCTTCTCAAAGTTCCCAAGGGGGGGCTTCTGCCATCAGCACCCCTCCCATGCCTCATGGTGCCTACATCAGCCAGGAGGCCACCACCACACGTGGCCGAGCAGAGGAGCTCTCCAGGAGCGAACCAGGCAAGCCTCAGCCGTCAAGAGCAACCTCTGTAGGTGCCTCTTCTTCACTGCCTCCTCGCCCAGGTCAGGCCCCCTTGCTCTCTACCCACCCTCCCCAGGAGCCCAAACCACTCCCCACTCAGCCAGTCGGGCATAGCTGCCCCTGAGGCAGATGGAGCGGGTGGGGCCATAGGGTGTGTGCTAGCCTGAGCCCGAGGCCCACCAGAACCCAGGAAGATGGGGACAGGGGGGGCCTCATGAGGGGTCCTGCACCTCTCCTTGAGCAGTCTCACGAGGTCAGAGCACCTGACGCTGCCTGCCCTCCAGCAGGGGCAGAGACCAGCGAGGCGAGCCCCAGTGGGCTCCCGGGGCTGCGTGGAGCCCCCGGTGAACCCTGGGCAGGGCCAGGGGCGTGCAGGAGCCCCTCTCTGCACCCACCCTCCTGCTACACTGCTCTGTCTGCATGCCAGGCCTGGCCCCACCCTGAGGCACTAAAGCTGCCTCCTGGCCAGTTTCCTACCCCTCTGAGTGAGCCTCTCTACAAAACGGACCACGCACCTGGACCTGGTACGGCTTAGCAAGTCACCCCGACAGGGGGCTGAGCCCGAAGAGCTCAGGGCACAGGAGCTGCATAACCGTGACGGGGACGAGGTTGGGAATCCAGGACCGGTGAGCTGCCAGCTCCCCACCGTCCCTCCTCACCGACGGGCGGGACCTCCCTCACGCTAACTCCCAGGGCCCCAAACACCCTCTGCTCCTCGGCCACAACACCGCGCACGAAACCCTCTTCCCGGCTGCGCCAGCTCCCGGCCTCCTCTGCACACGGAACCCCTGGGCCAGCACCCAGGAAAGAGACTTAGGTCCCAAAGGGCCCGCCCAAGGGAGGTGCTGCCACCGTGCCCACCCTGACCCCACAGGGAGAGGCTGCTGTACAAACTCAACGCAGCCGTGCTCTCCCCGCAGAGGAGCGAGTGCCCGCACACGTGCAATGCTTCCCACGCCACCAAGCGGCCCGGACGGGGCTGAGCCGGCAGGGAGGCACCGTGGGAGGAGGTGGCCCGGGCGGGAGCCTCCCCATCCCCAGCACTGTGCTGTCTGCAGGGGCCCAGCATGGCGCGGGCGTGCACACCGCTGCCCCGCCACTGCGCCCCTCCACCCTGTGCCAGGACGTCACGTGCAGTCGCCAGGTGTCTGCCTATGAGAACACAGGCGGTTCTGACACACCACTCGACCCGTTTGCGTCCAAGCTCCTTCAAGGCGGGGACAGTTTCCTCCTCACCCCTGCAGCACCCGTGACCCTGGGAAACTGCCTTCGCACCTGTGCACTGGAGTCTGTCCAGGGAGCGACGCCATAGCTCCACACGCGTGTGCACACGCATACGCCCCCCACAGGTGCAGTCCATCACCCTTCTCCAAGGACCACGGCTCTAGGGCGCCCTGCTGCTAACTCCCGAGGGCAGCCACATCTGCACCCGGCCCTCCTCAGGCTCTAACGTGACATGTGGAGAAGGGTCCTCAGACCCTCTGAGTCCCACTCCCCCCAGTGGTGAGCCATCTGGAAGACATGAAGACCTCTCTGCCGCTGGCCAGGAGATGACAGCACAGAGAGCAGAGCCACAGTCCCCAACGCCCTCTCCTCACTGTCGGGGCTCCTGCTACACGCAGTAAGCGACTACCCTCTAACGTTCGTTCCAGCAGGCGTACTCAGCCACAGGCCACTTCCTGCCCCGACAGAGCCTCCCTGCCACCGGCCCCCCGGGGTGGGCGGCCTCACCTTTGACGAGCAGCCTGTCCCTCACAGACACCCTCCGAGTGGAGTCAGAGGCTGTGGCCGACGTCCGGGACCCCTTGAGACCATCATCCCGCTTCAGCTTGCTCGCCAGCGTCAGCATCACGGCCACCTTTCCCTGGAAGACAGACAAGAGTGCTGTGAAGGACAGCCGAGACCCCAACCACACGTGGTGCAGACCAGCGCGCGGTGCCCTGGGGCCTGGGCTCTGCCACAGTGCACGTGGGCCACCTCTGCACCATCCTCCGGAAGCCCAACATTTCTGCAGCGTGAGTTACAGCCTGGCAAAGGGAGAGCCACGGATTTGCCCTCACTGGGCGCCAGGCCCTGGGGCGGCAGGGACAGAGCTCCCTCGCAGCTCACGCCCAGGGGAGCCTCCAATGACAGGCTCCAAGTGGGCTCCCCACTGTCCGGACCAGTCTGCGCCCCCACCTGGTGGGGACCACACACCTGTGTGTGGCCCCTGTGCCTGGCCCACCGCAGACTAAGGGGCTGTCAGCCTCTGGTGAGGAGTGGGCACCGCAATGCTTTGCTTTCCCCTTCCTGTAAGAAAGGTGTGGCCAGAACCTTAAGAAGCATCTTTGCATTTATTTACATTGTTTATTTACATTTTTAGGGAATATCAACATCAAGACTAACTTACAACCAACCCCCCAAATCAGAGTCTCTTCGCTGGCTGCTTCCAGCCCGTCTGTTTCAGGGCCCCACGGAAAGCTCACAGGAAATGACACTAAGGACCGGCACAGGCGATGCCCTGGGCTGCTCAGGACCAAGGGCTAGAGAACGTCACCCAGCTGCACCGGTGTGACTGTGCTGCGGAGCCTGTGCTGCCTCCAGCAGAGACGCCATTCACCTGGCGGCCTCCTGCCCTCGCTCTGGCACCACCGGAGAAGGGCTCTGGAGCTGCCTTTGACTGAGGACAAAACTGGTCACCAGCCCAGCATTCCCAGAGTTTCTTCTGCTGCAGTAGTATCAGTTCCTTTCGATACCACTCTGACCCTTTGAAAAGAAAATGACCCCGAACTTCCAGAGAACTTGACCTCAGCACAGCACGTTTCGTCTGAGGCCGAGAGCTTGGAAGCCAGAATATGTAAGGGGACCCCTCCCAGGTCCTCACACAGCCCCGCACACCAGCCTCACCCCTCCCAGGTCCTCACACAGCCCCGCACACCAGCCTCACCCCTCCCAACGACTACAAGGTTTTATTTCCACGATCTGCTCCGTGAAAACACAGTGTCTCCTGAATCGCACATGGCCACAGCAGACACACACTGCCACGCGCACACACCTCCACCCCCCCAGAGAACCCCTGGCTGCAGCGCTGCTGGAGGCCGCTCCGCTGCACAGCGGGGCGCACAAGTTGTGAGCCTCTCAGACCTGGAGGGGCTTCTCCTACTTGCGCCCTTCTTACAGACGTGGACCCCCAGACCCTGGGGCCCGGGACTGGCTTCTCTGGGGCCACTCGGCTGCTAGAAGCAGTCGCCACAGAAGTGGGAGTTTCCCTCCTGGAGATGACGGGAGCCCTTGATCCTTGAGCATGGTGCCGGTTTCGAGACACATACCCATGCCCAGATCAACCGGATGTGGGCAGTGCGGTGCCCTCAGTTACGCCTCAACCCAGCTGACCGCCGGCGAAGACACGCCAACGCCAACACCAGTGTCTCGCTTCCACCCACCGCGCCAGCTCTTCAGTGGGCCACGTGGGGGCATGGACCACACCCACGAGCATACTTCCTCTCAGGTTTGCCCAGGAGGGGGCTCCGGCCCCATTTATGAAGTAATCTCACAAGAGGGGGCCTGGGAGTGGGTACAGAATGAGCAACACCTGTGGGTGTGCAGCCCCCCAAAGATCCTGTCGGGAACCCACAGGCAGATGTGGATCACAAAGCAGCGTCCGCCACCCAGCCAAGCCCACTGCCTCCTACCCTGGGTGAGTGCCCAGTCCCACTGACAGGCTGGCTAGTTTTTATCCTCCAGCTGACCTTGGCAATGAAATATGGTGAGAAAAATATGAAAAGCACAGCGTGTACGCAGTTCAGCAGGCAGCACACTAGGGAGGTCATACTGAAGAGCCCTGCAGAGATGCACGGGCCGGGCCACACCCAGTGAGGGAGCCCCTCAGAGGGTCCTGGCAAGGCTTACCTGCACAAAGAGGGGCTCGCACCTGGACACTCTCCTGTGTCACTGCCCCTGAGGACTCCTCTTAGCTCCTCTGTGACGCCACTGCCCCCACTGAACTCCCCCCTGGAGGCCCACACTCAATTCCACCTCCATGCCTGGCGCACGGTCTTCAGGTCCTCGGTCCAGGAGGGAACACACTGGGCACTATGCGTGCAAGGTGTACGAGCAGGTAACACGAAACACAGTGCAAACGTCCTTCCCCACCAGTGTAAGAAATCAAGTGCACAGGGGCCACCCACTTCCCCATTGCCCGTATCTTCCCAGGGACCACGTGCCACTTTAGGGATAAAAGGCCTAATTTGGGAACGTGGCCACAGATGCTAAATTAACTCTAAACAAAGAGATTTGAAGACAAATAATTATCCAAACTTCCAAGAGGTTCGCTGCGCGGCCACAGCTGACTCAGAACTAACTCTTTCTTCCTTCACTCCGACCAAGGCAGCATTTGTGGAAACCGGCCAGCACTCAGCGTGCTCAGTCTCCGGCTCCACAAGTGGCACCGGCCGCTGAAGTTCCTCCTGGGGTGGGGCGGCTTTCAGGCTGTTCAAAGCAGAACCTGGCCTGCCGTTCAGCAGTGTCATCGTCATCGCCATCGCAGGGAAGGTTCACTCGGCCCGCCCGCGCGCAGGGACCGCAGAGACCCCGCGGCCACTGGGCTCGCGGTGGGGCGCTCCTGCTTCACACTTCTTCCTGCCCGAAGAGCCCTGACCTAAGTGCAAAGGTGGAGCCGCGTTCAGGTCACTAGGGGACAGCCGGCTTCCCCAGCCACCGCGGCCCAGATCTGGACACTGCAAAGCCCACACCGGACCGCCTCCTGCAGAGCTGGGCCGGGAACCTCCCGCCAGGCCCGGGAGTCCTGCTGGTTGGCTGACGCACCTGTGGAGCAGTGCCAGCAGTAAACCCGCCCCTTCCGGCACAGCCTGCTACCTGAATGGCAGGTGTGGCTGGGTGGAGGTCCCCCAGACCCACAGCAGCCTGGTAGTGACCGTCTCTCAACACCTCTCCCGCCGGCACCCTCCCCCGCCACCCCCCTTCCTCCAGCCAGAAATCCTCTGCACTGGGCAGCCGGCCTGCTCCTCGTCCCCCGACAACACCCAGCTCGTTTCTGGAAGCTTCTGCCCGATGTGAGCCGCAGGCCTGGCATGTCCTCCTCCCGTCCACCCCCTCATTCCCCTCCTTGCCCAGGAAGACCACACTCCTATCCAGGTTCCATCCCCTCCGAGAAGCCTTGCCCGGCCACTGCAGTGCACCCTGCCCCACGCCCGCGCGGGAGGAATGCGGACGGGGCGGGCCCGGCCCCTCCGGTACCAGACGAGGAAACTGAGCCCCACGGAGGGCAGAGCCACGCCCAAGACTACACGCCGGCCGAACCGGGTCTGGAATCGGGACCGGCTGCGCCGATCGTTCTAAGATGTCCTCCTCGTCCTCTCCTCCGCCCCCGGTAACAGCTTCCCAGCCGCCGCGGCCGCCCCCGAGCGTGGGGCAGCTGCCTGGCCTGACTCCCACGGCGGTCGCCCGCGGACTGCCCGCGCCCGAGTCCCGCTCCCTCCGCCACGTCGGGCTCATGACCTTGGCCCAGCGCCGCGTTTCCCCTGGACAATGCGGCCAGCAGCACCCCCGCGACGGCGGGCGCGGGCCAACGAGGCCGTCTGTGTGCCCGGCACGGCCGGGGCTCGAGCAGCGGCCCCTCCAGCCCGGCCAGCGCCCCGGCCCGGGCCTTCCAGACACGCCGCCCTGCCCGGCCGGCCCAGAGCAGCCGCGCGGCCTGAGGCGGCCCCGGCGCCGCCCGCCCTCCGGCCCGCCCGGTGCACCGGTGCCGCGGGAGCCGAGCCGCCTGGAGGCCCGCGGTTGCCCCTCGCCCGCTGCGGGGCTGCGCGCTCCTCACCTGGACACCCCGAAACTGGCGAGGCGGGCCCGGCGCCCAACACCATGACCCGCCGGCCGGCGACGGCGAGACGCGGCCCCTCACAGCCGCACCGGCTCCGGGCGGCGGGACCGGAAGTGGCAGGGCGGAGACTCGGCCACTCTTTAGCCTGCGGCTGAGGGAATGGTAGCGGGCTCTTTAAAAAAAAAATTCAAAGCCCTGAAGAACTTTATTTGGCGCTTGGTGCGCGAACAACGGCGGGCGCCGACGGGGCTGGGCCTCGCTCATTGGCAGAGGGCGACGCCGGGGGCGGGGTTGAGACTCGCGGCCCCAGATGACTGGCCAATGGCGGTGGGGGCGGGGCCTCACAGTCGGTTCCGAGCCTGCGTCTCCAAGCGCCCGGCTCTGCGCCGCTTTACGGCGTCCATTCATTTCTCCCTGTACTGGGCCTGGGCTTGCGGCTGTGGAGACCCGCGCAGCGCCCGAACTGACCGCCTCGGCGCAGGTCCCCGCTGTGCGCCCAGCGCAGTGCCCAGGATGCGGAGGACCGGGCGGATGCCACAGCCTGATGGGGAGGGGGGAAGGGGGCGGGGCGGTCAGTCGTACAAACAGCCACCAACCTCCGGGGTGCTTTGCCTGAGGCTGCGGGGGAGTGGACAGGTCCTTTTCTGTACTTGTCTCAATGGTTTTTATTCCTTCTTTCATCTCCTACACTTTTGTATAATGCTTTAAGAATCTGTTTCAAATTGTGCAAATTCTCCCGTCCATCAGTATCCTATGTGGTTGGTGATAAGCACTCTGGCGGGGGGCGGGGGGGGGGGCGGGGGCGCGGCAGGACGGGTCAGACGCGGCCCGGGGGGAGTAGGCCATGTGAAAGATGAGGTTGACTATGCAGACTGGGGAAAAAGCCAAGGAGTTGGAATTTTATTTCCAGAAGCCGTAGAAAGGTTTGAAACAGTGAAGTGACAATAGGGTTTTCTTTTTGAAAAAGGCTTCTGGCCCTGAGTGAGCAGGTGGCCGGGGTGAGGGGGGACGGGTGGGGGCGGTGTCAGACAGAGAGGAGACCTGACCCAGGAAGACCAGTGAACAGCACAGCACATGGCGTTTCTTCTGTTTGGGAACAGTTTCCTCCTGCACCCAGCAAGTTCCTAAGCTTCCTGAGCTTGGAGAGGTTGTACAGTCAGTTCCCCACGCTCCACGGCCAGCCACTTGTCAGTGAGGCTTTCCCTTCCAGGCTGCCCATTGGATCAGGTCCCAGAGCCCACAAAGCCCTGGGCGAACATCTCACAGGACAGAGCAGCCACAGTAAGCTGATGCACCTGTCACCTCCAGGACACATTCCCTGCACTGCTGCTGGTGCCTGGGCAGCCTGGGGTCTGGGCCTCCAGGGGGCCTTCAGCCCAGGGCTCCTGGTGGCTCCCTTACAGGGATTCCAGGCACGGAACCCACTGTGACAGCGACGCACGCCCTGTGGCCTGAGTCCCGCATTCTTTGCACTCCCTACACCTTTCGTTACTCCAGGTATATGACGCCTAGTTCAGGGCGGCTGTGGGCAAAATGCCACAGAACACTGTTTCCCTTAAGAAACCACCACCACTGAGGTTGAACCTGTCTGTCCATTAGAGGTACGTGAACACTGGAGCAAACAAGGCAGGCACAATCAGGAGCAACCATCCCATGTTCTGGGCATTTGTAACGTCCAGGTGGTGTCTGTGATCTGCTTCCTGGGCTGCCACCCCTGGGACCACACTGGAGCCACCCACAGCAGTCACCTGGCATTCAAGGCCGTGCCACCTCCAGCCACAACTCTCTCTCCCTGGACCCTGGGGTAAAGAACCCACATGCTGGCAACTCCTTTCCAACCCTCATGACTAGACTCCCACGCCAGAACTCTGGGGACAGCGACGCTGCAACGCCAGTTTGTGATGCGGAGCCACCTTTCATGGTGGACCTGGACCACTGGTTGCTCTGCTGGCATCGGGTGACTTGGCACAACCCCTCAGGAGGGTAGTAAAAGTAATTTCCCTCTAGGGAGTGGCTGGAGGAAGTAAGCCAAGATCAGAGAAAGCTCTGGCGCGGAAGTCCCCATTGTGTTTGCAGAACTTGGAAGCAGCCTCAGGTTCAGTGTTAGGGGGACGGTGAAGGAAATTACCCCCGTGCACTTAACAGAAACGTCACACAGCCATTAGGCTTGATCAGTATGCAGATCATGAGGAGCCATGAGCATACTTGTTAAGTGAAACAAGTAACATTCAAATTGTACAAATTCAATGGCTGTAGATCTGAAAAAGATCAATGTATGGGCAGAGACTGGAGGTAAATAAACAAAAAAGAATAACTTTTGTGTTCAGGTGGTAAAATTTTGAGTAAATTTCTCTCTTTAAAAAAAAACAAAACTTTCAGCCCTGGCTGGTGTAGACCAAAGGGTTGCTGGTTTGATTCCCAGTCAGGGCACAGGCCTGGATTGCTGACCAGGTCCCCAGTAGGGAGCGTGCAAGAGGCAATCACACATCGATGTTTCTCTCCCTCTCTTTCTTCCCTTCCCTTCTCTCTAAAAATAAATAAATAAAATCTTAAAAAAGAACCTCTCATTTATTTTGTATATTGTCTTCATAGCAATACAATACAAATGTCTCTTTTAAACACAATTGAGCCTTAACTTGGGATACAGGTCTTGTGCAAAATAAGTGATTTTAATGCTGCTACTTGCTAGAGAAATAAACATGGAGAAGCTTATGCCTCCCTGGACAGACATTTAAAAGGCAGGCAGTCCAGATCATGCTTAGAAAGCCTTTCTAAAGTCCACGATGACAGACACAATCACTTTGAAACCAACGGTGACTGTTGGAGATAGCGTGTCAGTGTGCGGTCACACTCACACAGCAGCAGAGCTGCCGTATGTGCACTAACCGCACCGCACATTGAGGTCCATTTGGTGGCATCCTGAACATACGTTTTCTACAGGAAGACACAGGCCACCTTGTGGCAGTCCCTGACGTGTAGCGCAGGGGCAAGCAGACCCCACCCACTCCTGGGGGGTGGGAGAAGGGCTGTCGGGAGCGTGGACGGAGAGGCCACGTGCGGTAGGCTGAAGGAGATTCGAAGATGTCCACCCTCGCCGTTATTAGCTACTGTTATTCCGATGTTCTGGCTAACTCCGTGAGGCACTCACCGGAAACGGAAGATGGTTATTAGAAAGGAGGAGGCAACATGACCGTCGTATAAGGAGACCACGGGATCACCTCCCTAGAATATCCAAGAGGCAGCTGAAAAATGTAAGAGGGAATAAGAGATGAACCGAGTAACTGGACTAAAAACAAAAACAAAAAAACAAAAAAATAAAGTCATATTTTCCACACCACCAACAACCGATGACAAGTCATCAAAAAACCCACTTCACAATGGGGGAAGGAGAGACAAGGAAAATATTGAAACTTGATGCCAAACAGGCATGATCTAGATCGTGAAAATTAGTAAAGGAAGCCTCAACTAGAATTGGACTCCGGAGGGGCGGGGGAGAGTGCCGTCGCCCTACCCACTGCTTATCAGTCACCCCAAACACGGGAAGACTGGGCTGTGCACCTCCAACAGGAAGGGGGCTGTCTCCTACCTTTGCAGGAGGAAGGAAGATTTTCTGCTTGCCTAGCAACAAGCCCAGCCAATGGAAAACACCACAGCTCAGCCCATGAGAAACCATCATCGCCTTGAACGCTTTCCTCAATGAACTTTTTCCTTTTGCTAATAAATTCCTCGCCTCACGCTTTTTTCTATAAAAGTCTTCAGTTTTGTATAACTCTTCAGAGTGACTCTCTGCTTGCTACATGAAATGCTGCCTGATTTAGGAATCATTTAAAAAAGCCAATTAGATCTTTCAATTTAGTTGAAATTTTGTAGTAATTTTTTAAAAAGACTTTATTTTGATACTTCCAGAGAGAAAGGGGAAGGGAGGGAGAAAGAGAGGGAGAGAAACATCAATGTGTGTTTGCCTCTCACATGCCCCCTACTGGGGACCTAGCCCACAACCCAGGCAGGTGCCCTGACTGGGAATCGAACCGGTGACCTTTTGGTTTATAGGCCAGTGCTCAGTCCACTGAGCCACACCAGCCAGGTTAGCTGTGGCTGGTGGTTCAGTTAGTTGGAGCATCATCCCATACACCAAAGGTTTGTGGGTCCAATCCCTGGTGAAGGCACATAGCTAGGTTGCGGGTTCAGTCCCTGGTCAAGGTGTGTACAGGAGGCAACCAATGGATGTTTCACTCTCTCCCTTCCTCTCTCTCTCAAATCAATAAACATACCTCGAGTGAGGACTAAATAAGAAAAGTGTACATGCACATAAATTGTACATGCAGATGTGCTTGGAGCTCACGTCATGTGAAGGAAGACCCGAAAAGCAGCCCAGGAAGGCCCCAGGCTAGACTCGAGGATGGCCCAGAGGCCTCAGGGGATGGCAGGAGGGGAACAGGTGAAAATGTCACCCTGTCACTGCTGTGCTGCCTTCAGCAGCAACAGCTTGGAAGCCACTTCAACCTCTCCCACAGGGCCCTGGGGAAAGAGAGGATGGGGCTCAGGGAACATTGTCACCCTTCCCGGTGTGACAAAGCTCTGTTGACCTTAAAAATAAAAACCAGTTATGTTACCAGCCTAAAGGGTTTATGTGGCAACAGCAAAGAATTGCAATTTAGAACAAGCTAGAGCAAAAGCTGTCGGCAAGTCCCATAAACGAGAGAGAGGAGCCGCACTGTGCAGAGAAAAAGGAGCAAGTCGGCAGAGGTTGTTTTGAACAAAAGCCCATCGGAGTGCGGAGCAGGGAGACGGCAACGTCTCATTGGCTGAGGTGCCGCGGCAGCGCGTCTTGCAAGAGGTGCCGCGTTCCTCCGCCTGGGGGATGATTCTTTCCTGCTGACAACTCTGTGGTGGTTCCATAGTTGACGATTCTTCCTGTAACTGACATGGAGCGCCCCCTTCTGGCCTCCTGGCCACATTTCAGTGCGGGCTCCTTCATTCTCACAGCGAAAATGGGACAGCGGTGGCGAGTCGGCGGGACTAGCATAATGGCGTGTGTGGTAACAGTCCATTCAGGTAGAGACACGCTTCCAGACTGTCCGAAAATGCTCACAGCACGCTGTACTCGTTGGCCAGGGCTGAGGGAACAAAGCCCGGTAGCTGGAGTGGGTCACACGAGGGAGATGTGTCGTTCCTGAGCTCTGGAGGCTGGAATCCAAGGTCATGGTGTGGGCAGAGCCAGTTCCATAAGGACTCTAGGCTCTGATGGACGGTGCAAAGCCTGTGGAAGGGCTCAGAGCTCCTGCCCTGGAGAAGGGAAACGTTCCTTGCACAGAGCACCCAAGCATAGCCATACAGAACAAAAAGTGTTCCCGTGGAGGGAGCAGCCAGAGGCGGAGTGCAGGCAGGGCCCTTGGCATTGCAACCTAACTGAAGAGCTTAATACAGGAGGGCCACAAGCAAAGGAAGCAGCCCATTAACACCTCTGAGTACTCATGCCCAGGAGCCCAAAGGAAGAAGCCCATAAACACCACTGGGTAACCCTCACCCCCAAAGCAGGCACCACTTCACCTTTCAATCAATATTCAACTTTTCCCCCCCATCCCGCCACTATGTAAGTCCTCAGAACAGAGGACTCTCTCTTGGCTCTCTGGTCACCACTGGCCTCAAGCCACCTGGCCTCTGGCCACCTCCCAGCCTTTGGCCGCCCTTACCCTGCTTTGCTCTGAACCTGTGCCTTCCCCTCACCACCCTCTCGACAAGGCCTGTTCTCTCCCATGAGAATGCATCACTAATAAACTCTGCTGGCACATTAAAATTTAGAATTTCTTTTCAAGCAACCCCCTTCAGGCAGTAAGAAGACAAGCCACGGAGTGCAAGAAGAGATTTGCAATACGCATGTCCCATGAAGCATTCACATCCAGACCCCACAGGAAATTGACTCTACACATCAACAAGAAAAGGCAGAAATTGCCAAAAAAAATCCACCTGCAGATGTGGACAGGCAGTGCCCCCAAGAGGTGATTCAAGTGGCCAGAAACACAGGAAACAGGCACCTCCTCACAAGTCATCAGGGAGAGGCCAGGGGACAGCTGGTGTGACAAGGATGGGAAACAGCCAGCGATGCCTAGGGTGTGGAGTGCGGGCTGCTGTCAGCTGGCTGGCGGCGGTGGGCACAGGGGGCTCTGGGGGACGGCCGTCGGCTCTTTCCCCGCTGAAGGGCAATGTCACACCAACCGCCTGTCCAGGCCCCACCTGTGTCCCACTGTCCCTTCTGTCCCACTGAGCTGCTGACCTACCCTTCCTCCCAGAGCACCTGTTCTCAGTGCAGTTTTCCATGAGATCCTGAAGATCTATTCTAAAGCACTAGAAAGGGAAGAGCAAACACAGTCCAGAGTCAGCAGAAGGAAGTAAATAATAAAAACTTGAGCAGATTTACATGAAGTAGAAAATGAAAAGCCAATACAAAAAGATGCAACAGAAAGCTGTTCTTTGAAGAGGTTAGTAACATTGACAAACCTCTGGCTAGGCTCACTAAGGAAAGAGAGAAAAGACTCAAAGTCGGAAATGAAGGAGAACTTACCGCTCTACCTCCAATAAGGGGCCAACACTCAAAATACGTAAAGAACTCACACAACTCGACGACAACAAGCAAACGACGCAATTAAAAAACGGGCAGAGGACCTGAAAGGACATTTCTCCCAAGAAGACACACGGACAAGACTGGACGTGTGCAGGGTGGTGGGCCATCGACCCAAGAAGACCTGCACACGGCCAGCGGGTGCACAGAAGTTGGTCAGCGTCACTAGCTACTGGGGAAACGCAAATGAAAGCTACAGTGAGCTACCGCCGGGCACTGTCAGAAGGTCTGTCCCCACCAAAACAGGTCATCGCGCATGTGGGAGAGGGTGTGGGGAAAAAGGAACCTCGTTCACTGCCAGTGGGCATGGAAACTGGCACAGCCACCGCGGAAAGCAGCCTGGAGGTTCCTCAAGAAGAATAGTTACCAAAGGACCCAGCAACCCCTCTTCTGGGTCTCTATCCAAAAAACTTGAGAACATTTATTTGTAACGACGTACGTGCCCCTGTGTTCACTGCAGCAGTGTTCATGGTGGCACGACAGGTTACCGACGGGAGGGTCCTTCCGTGGATGACAGGATAAAGAAGATGTGAGGTCGCATGTTCCACAGAGTACAACTCGGCCCCGAGGAAGGGGGAGGTAGTGCCGTGCACAACCACATGGGTGGGTCCCGAGAACATCGTGCTGAGCAGAATAAGTTAGATGAGAGAGGCCACGCACCACGTGCTTTCACTCGTGTGTGGGCTACAAACCGGAAGCAACACATCAACAGACTGAGACGCAAACACAAACAGGCGCAGATGCTGGATGGCGGCGGTAGCAAAGGGTAAGGGGGCCAAGTACACGGCGCTGGAGGGAGACTTGGCGTGGGATGGGGAGCACACAATGCAGCGTGCAGATGATGCGCCCTAGAATTGTCCTTCTGAAGCCCTTGTCATTGCACTAGCCAATGACACCCCAATACAATCAATTAAACTCACAACAATGCACAGAGGAGATTCAGCATGAGGAACGAACAGATCCCAGCAGGAGTGCCCATAAAATAGAACAGCGCTTTGCACGCTGCCCTAAGGCTGAGAGGAGGACCCAAGGAAGGACACACTGGGAAGGGGACCCCCTCCCCAAGGCTGGGGCTCAGAGAAGCTGTAGGTGCTGCTCACTGCACAGCAGATGAACTCACTGGTTTATCCTGGCCGGGTCTGCGGCCACTGAGCCAGCAGGGAGCCATCCTCCAGGCCACCAGCTCCCCGTGCCCAGCCTCACAGGCACACGGAGGGAATGTGGGCCTGGTGACAATCGTCCAGCGTGCTGGTGGGTTCAGGTGAGCAGAAGCAATTAGGGCGTGGGTGCGGGCAGCAGACCTCGAGCACATGGTCTGTCAGGCCTGCAGGGCAGTCACGACTAGTTCAGGCTGCAAGGCCGCTCGCTGAGGGCAGAGCAGTACCTCAAGTCCTCACACTCACTCCATGGACCCCCACGACTGCACTCCAGCTGGGCATGACAGCCCTCCTTCTTGATGTGTGTCCATGGTGCCCTCTGCTGGGAAGGCGTAACATTGCACTCCTTGGGAGGGGAAGGGCTCAATTCCCTCCACATGGCAGAGCAGGCAGGGAAGGGTGACCTTGGAGCTGAGGGGCCGTCAGTTTATTGCTGGCATCAGGAATGACAGCTTGCTAAATACTCTTGTCTACTCGTTGTGACACCGGTGTCAACTCTGCGGCAGTCTCACTCGATGGGTCTTTGTCTGCGTTCTGGGTCAAATGCTCCTGTTTCTTGGCCTGCCTGGCCCCTGCCTCTTGGATGTCCAACGTTGTGAGTTTCACCAGGTCAAGGGGTGGCTCTTCTGCATTCCTACAAAGAGCCTTGGCCTATGACCTGGGACGCAGTTACTTGGAAGCAGTTGGCTTCTTCTGGCTCCTGCTTTTAATATTTGCTGGGTTGGAGCCGAGTGGGGCTCGGGTTAGGGCTAAGAACTCCCCCAGCTGAGCGATGCCCCTCCTCCCCTGGGGGTGGGCTCTATCCCGGGAACTGCCCGATTCCCAGGCTGAGCCGAGCTGCAGGCTCCGGCCCTGTCCTCACACACGTGCTGTGGTTCCCGGTAGGTGTGCGGCCGGGCCCTCTGGTGGGGTGGCCCTCACAGCTCTTCCCTGTGGGCCCGCTGGGGTAGCCCCAAAATCTCATAGCAGGTGTGGCAGACAGACCCTCGGTGGCCCTCAAGTTTGTACCTTGTAATCCACAGTGCCCTTCCCTTGAGTGTGGTGGGACCTGGGCCTGTTCACAATCCACAGAATGTGAGTCCATCCCAGTGTGTGTCTGAAGCTCTCGGTCACTAACACCCTGGATGAAGCAAGGAGCCACATTTGGGAGCTCACCTAGCGAGGACCGGAGGAGCTTGGGCCACCGCACGCCGCACCCTGAGCCACTGAGCGGAGAGACAGACCCTGCCAACCCCGGACTGAGCTAGAGGCTGTCCCTCTCCAGGTGCACCTCCAAGTGAGGCAGCAGCCAAGCCGACACCTGGGCTGCAGGCTTGTGAGGCCCTGAGGCCTCTGAGGACCCACGAGGCCGTGTCTGGGCCTCGCACCAGAGAAGCGATGTCTGTTTTTTCTGATGGCTGAGTGCGCTGTGGTCCCCGGCACAGCGACGCACGACAGCTGGGGAGGGACTCCGGAGCCCAGTGCGGTTGGAAGGGGAAATAGGGGTTTGTCTGAAGGGGGTGAGCATGCTATTTTGTGTTATGTGTTTACTTGAGGGGGCCTCGGGGTGCTGGTGCAATTATGGTAGGTGAAGTCCCCACGGGCCACCCTGGGAACCAGGGACTGGGCCTAGGGATCTGGAGGAGGAAGCAGAGCTGGGACCTGCTGTGGAAGAGGGTGACTGCTTGGAACATTCTAGGACAACAGGCTGTTGTGAACAAGTTGTTTTTATCATTTTCTCTTCCAGTCCCAGTTTGGCTGGGTTAGCTGTTAATGGTAACGCGTGCCGTGTTCTGTGACACACAGATGGAAGAGAGCAGCGCCATGCGGAGCTGGGCAGGGTCAGGCACAGGTGTCTCCTTCCCAGCGTGGTCCCCAGTGGCTCCCCTGGGCTCCAGCCTCACTGTCATGTTTCCAGTTTGACCTTCTAGAAAGTTTCAGCAGACAGATGAAATCACCTTGCTATGCACTGTCCACCTGGCAGAATGCTGTGAGGGCTGGCCCACATCCCTGTCCACACACCTGCCCTGTTCTTTCCAGGGGTGGCGTGGCTGTCCATTGTGTGGGCAGACGTGGGCGCCCCGCCTCGCCCCACCCACAGAATATGCAAATGACCCTCCAGAACAAGCTGCTTGTTCAAGGTCAAGATTGTCTCAGTTTACACACAGCCAAAGCCAGGGACCCTCGCCTGAGAAAGGAGAGCAAGCATCCTCAGACATGGCCCAGCTCGGCCAAACCCAAGCCTACCCAGCCACAACCGGAAGGGTCCTGCCGGCCGGGCTGAAGTCCCGCTTTGCCCGAGGAGAGCAGCAGGCGCAGCTTCAATGGTTTGCACGGAAGTCTGGTGCGTGCGGATTCCCCAAAGCATAGAAACAGGCTGCTTCATAGCAAATTCTCTCCCGTCTAGACAGAGATCTGCTTGCTGCTGGCAAACGATGTCCTGCTCCATCCCTGCCTGCCCGTGTCCCCAAGCCCAACCCACGGCTGTCCAGCAGCCCCTTCCCTGCCCCGGGCGTGGGTACACCTGTGACCACGGAGTCCCCACCCCCTGGGAGCGCCAGAGAAGGCCTGCATTCAGAGTGATGTGTCTGTTCTTCAAGCCATCCTTTAGCTCTGGGGATTTGGGTCCCTGGTGAACCCACTCATCCCCCTACAGAGAGCCCAGGGTGGCTTCAAGGGATCCAGGCTGCCAGGTGGTCCCAGGCTGAGCTCCATGCTCAGGGCCAGGGACCAGGACCCGCCATTTTCCTGGGGCTGTGCCACCTGCCCGAACTGACTGTGGGCTCAGCAGCCAGGAGCACAGGCTGCTCGCTGTGACATCCTGCCCGGCCTGGTGACTTCCCCAAGAATGAGGATCCTTTGTGAAAACCTACCTGATCGGTTTTCGACAGGGTCTCTCCAGGGCCCACCGTCCTCGGAACCGCCTCCACCGCCATTGCTGCACCTTCGCATTCGACTTGTGGGGTCTGCCGTTCTCATTCGATAATCTACAGGGACACTGACTCACAGAGAGGGGCGGCTCCTGCTTTTATCTTTTTAAAAATAAGTCTTTTACATTTTAGAACAGTTTCAGATTTACAGACAGCTGCAAAGAGAGCTCGGAGATTCCCACGCACCCTGCCCCACAATTCACCCTATTATCAGCGTGCCACATTGTAACGTTTGGCACATTTGTTACAATCAAGGAGCCCATACATTTACACAGTCACTAACCCACGTTTGTACTTTATTCAGATGTCCCCGGGCTTCTCCAAACGTCCCTTTTATATGCAGGATTCCATCCAGGAGAGCACGTGACATTTAGTTGTCCTGTCTCCTGAGGCTTTTCTGGGCTGGGGCAGTTTTTCAGACTCAGATCGCTTGTGATGACATACGCAGTTCTGAGATGGGCGGGCTGTGTGTTTTGTAGAATGTCCCTCAGGTTGAATTTGTTTGATGTCTTTATCATGCTCAGACAGAGGTTGCAGTTTTTTTGGAAGGAAGGCCACAGAGGGGAAGTGCCATTCTCAACACATCATATTAAGAATACACACTGGCCTGGCTGGGTGGTTCAGGTGGTTGGAACATCGTCCCATAACCAAAAAGCTGTGGGTTCAATTCCTGGTCAGGGCACATGCCTGGGTTGCGGGTTTGACCCCCGGTCTGGGCACCTGCAATCCCAGAAGGGAGGCACTCAGTCAACGCCTCTCTCTCGCATCGATGTTTCCCTCTCTCCCTTCCTCTCTCTCTAAAAAGCAATGAGAAAATGTCCTTGGGTGAGGATAAGCATTTTTAAGAAATTGACATATAATTCATTTAACATAAAATTCACCACTTTAAAGTACCCAATTCAGGTGTTTTTAGTCTGTCCCCAACTGTGTGCGGTCCTCACCCCCGTCGAATTCTAGAAAACTTCCATTATTAACCCAAAGAGAAGCCCATACCTGTTAGCGGCCGCTCCCCAGCCCCCTTCCGCCTGTGTACAGACTGCCTGCCAAAGTGTATGTTAAAAGTTACCGGAAGGGTGAGAATGGAGGCTTTTTACTTATCTAGTTTTGTTTGCCCACATTTCCTACAGTTACTTCTACAATGAAAGAGGTTACTTTGAAATGGCTTGAGCATGGCAACGAGAGACGGGGGCAAGCAGCTGATGGGTTAAATGCCTACACAGAGGACTGGCCGGGGAGGCTGAAACTAACCATTATTCATCTCAATGAGCCAGTTCAATAAATGCCGTTGGGTACCTGCTGTGCGCCGGGCACCATTTCAGGCACCAGGAGTTTCTCTGGCCTTCCTGCACTGTGCCCGCCAGCACGCCCTTGGAGGGGGGAAGGGAGTAGAGTTAGGGAGGGCAGTAAGGCCGGGCACGTGGCAGGCTCTGGAAGGAGCAATGGAGTCACCTCCTGCCCTGGGTCCCTCTGGGTGGCCCTCGACTCACCTGCGCCCCTAGTGGACAGCTGAGCACGCGGCGCGGGGTTTCTCCTGGGTCCGCCAACCCCGGTGGAGGGCGGGGGCACCCGGTTTCTCCCTAGATCCCCTTGCCCTCTCCAGCGAGCCAAGTTTGGAGCTAGCCGGTGGCGGCCAGGTGTACTCCTGGCCGAGACAAGAGGGCAGGAAAGCCATGCCAGGCACAGGCAGCAACCTGGGTGGGGGCTCCCCGAGTTGGGCCCCATCTCATGGCTTCCCAAGGCATCCGTGGTGAGGGTGTGGGGGCACTGCGGGGAGGGGGGGGCGCGGAGGTGGCCCAGGAGCCCTTGGGCAGGAAGGGCAGGAGCCCGGCAGAGGGAAGCCTGCTTGAAAACTGGCACACAGGGCAGGAGGCGACCACAGCTCCCTCCTCGAACCCCAGCTCCGGACTGTTCCCCACTCTGCTGGACCCCAGGGAGGCGGCACAGGTGAGCCACATAACCAGGTCTGGGGGTTGGAGGGGCCTGGCTTCACCCCCTGAGGCCAGCATCCACCTCGAGGACAGCTGGGCATTGGGTGTTGCCTCTCTGTGCCTCTGTCTCCTTATCTGCAAAACGCACAGCCGCCCCGCTGATGAAGGCTGGTAGAGCAGGGGCGAGGTGAGCGAGTGCCCCTCGGTGGTGGCTCGGTACACTTCCTCACTTTCCCCGGGCCTGGCGCCCTGCGGGTGGCTGGGGGGTCGCGGCTCCAGGACACAGGCCCAGGGCAGCCTCCCTCGCCTCCTTTCCCGCGGCGCTGCGCGTGGCATCTCTCCAACACTCGCTAGGCTTCTCCCTCTCTCCCCGCTCTCGGATGGCTGACCCCGCGATCTCAAAAAAAAAAAGTTTCCCTTCCTCTTTCCTCGGCCCTTCATTTCTTTGTTCCCTTTCTGGACCAAAAGGGGAAGAAAAGCACAAAGAAAGAAATTCAGCGTGCGAGGAACACCGGCACCAGGGCAGAAGAGAACCGCCCATTTTTCCAAACCCGAGACCAGATGAAAGGCCTGCGCCGCCAACGCCGCCCCCGCACCCTTGGGGCAGCGACTCGGAAAGGCACCGAGGTCTTCCCGACGCCTCCGGGCTGCCTCCCCCGGCACCCCCGCAACGGGAACGCGCGATGCGTCCCCAGGCAGGGCTTTCCGCAGTCTGCGATGTTCTGTGGCGAATGCCCGGCTGCGAGGCCGCTCCCCACCAGTTTTCGGGGTGCGCGGCGGCCCTTCGGTTCCAGCGCAGCTTAACTGGGCGGCTGGCCGAGCTCACGGCCCCCAGGTGGAGTTCAGTGTTAGGGAAGGTGGGCTCCAGTTTGGGCTGAGCTGTGTCCACCCCTTCCCCACATTCATAAGTAGACCTCCCAACCTCCCAGCCCCTCAGAATGTGGCTGCCTTTGGGGACAGGATCTTCAAAGAGGTCGTTGAGGTTCCTGGGGTGGCCCTCCTCCCATAGGACTGGTGACCTGTAGGAAGCGGTTAGGACACAGATGCACACAGAGGGATGGCCATGTGAGGACAAGGGGAGAAGGTGGCTGTGTCCAGCCCAAGGAGGGAGGCCTCCGAAGAACACCCTGCTCTTGCCCTGCTGGCCTCCAGGGCTTCGGGACAGTCCATTTCTGTCGCCCCAGCCCCAGTCTGTGGTGTTTGTTAAAGCGACCCGGGCCGAGTCTGCTCTGCTCTGTGTGGAATGAGATGGGCCGGGGAGTTGGGGGAACCCCCGTGTCGCCCCTGGAATGCTTGCTGTCATTATTATCTCAGGATTCCTCCCCTCGCCTGCTATCCTTGTGCCAGGGGGCCACGCTGCCCGACAGAGGCAGGCCCCCAGGCGCACTCATTCTCACATGCCCACTGCCGCCAGGACCGCTGCCCTGCTGCAGAAACCCACCGTCGTATCCACGACGGCCCCCTGAAGTCCCCACGGTCGCCTCCTCTCTGGTGAGGGAACCGAGGCCCTGAGGCACTGCATGGCCTGCCTTGTCACTGTCCCTGGGCAGAGAGCTGGGGTGGCATCCGAGCCCAGGCAGTTCTGTGCCTCAGCTTCTACACTACAGCTAGATGCTCTTTTAACGTGGAGAGGGAAGGAGAGGGTGCCAGAGTGGACCTGAGTGGCCTTGTGTGACCTTGGGCAGTCTGGGCAGGCGCCGGTACACAGCTGCCTCTGGATAGGACAGAGCTGTGCCGCCTGCCATGGCCACTGACCCACAGGCACCCCGCCTGCCTCCCACCCCGGAAACTCAGGGAGTAAAGGGCCCTGGCTCCTGGGCACACTCGTACCTGTGGGCAAAGGGGCGCGGCTGAGGGAGACAGCTACGTCCCCAGCCTGGGGTTGTGGGTGCAGCAGGTTCGTGAGGAGGGATGATTTCCAGGGATGTAGAGGAAACTGGTTTTCAAGCTGCCCTCGACCTTGTGCCCTTTGTCCCCACCGCACATTTATGGAACCTGAGTAAAGTGGGAGACCTCGTGGCCCATCTGAGCACAGTCCCATGAAGAAGAAACCAAAGCAAGACCCAAGTTTGCCTTTCGAATAGCCTCAAAAAGGACCGCAGGTCCTGGACTTGCTCCAGCGGGACCGAAGGGCGGTTCTGCTCATGGCAGGGAGCGGTGTCTTCAGGCACTTTCCTGTCACTACCTCAGAGCCCCTGGACTCTGCCTGGTCCCCACCACACTCCACCACCCTCCCCGCCCTGCAAACATGGGGTCCCCTGGAGAGGAGCTTCTCACCGGAGCCTGGACACCGCCCTGTCCTGGGGACAGGGCAGATGACCGACGCTAGGCTATCCACTCCAGGCACGCGAATTACTGGAGATGAACAAGCTGCTTCAGGTCACACAGCTGGAAAGGGGTTGAGCCAGGCACTGGGCCCCGTAACCACGGCGTCGCAGGGCCTGCGTGACTGGGAGGTGACGTCGTCCTCTCAATTGAGACACGGCAGCGAGATCCACGCTGCAGCCCGTGTCGTTTCTCTGAGTCACATTGTGTGACCTTCCCCCTTTTGGTATGGCCTGGGGCACCATGTACACACTCACACTCACACCCCCCCAAAACTGAGGTCACTTTGCTTCCCTATTTGGTGACCTGCCTTTTCCAGTTAACTTTCTAGTGTGAGAAAAGTCCCCACATGCTTCACTTGAGAAAACCGGGTCCCCCATCTGGATCTCATCACACTGGACAGTCCTCCTGTGTGGGCGTGAATATGTTTCCGTCATTCGCCCGGGAAAGTGACCCTGGCGCTGTGTCCCACACACTGGCCCTCTGGTTCATCTCTGATTATGTCCTGGCGTGAATTCCTGGGAGGGACGTTTCTGGGAGCAAAGACGTGCAGACTTCGGGGGCACACTTCTAACTTGTCCTCCGTGAGGACGGTGCTGATGCTTGTCTTTGATGATGGAGAGAAGCTGCATCTCCAAGGCTTTGTCCCGGGCTTTTCCCGGGAAGGAACGCCCGGCCCGGCCGCAGCCCACACTGCGCCCTGCTGGCTTCCGGCGCCCTCATTCCCAGGTGTCGCCTCCCCCGCTGTGACCCGCTGGGGACGCGCCCTTTCTGTGAAGACGAGTTCCATTCCAGTCTCCAGAGCACTTTTCCCCAGGAGCTCGTTAATAGAACAACTTTGGGAACAATATGTACTTGGCCAGTCCCACTTCCCAAGTCCTTTTCCCTTGTCACTTTGTGGGTTCTTTGACTTCTAACAGATTTTTTTTTTTTCCTGTGGATTTCCAGGACAAAGCTCTGGAGAAGGGGCCATTTTCCAGCTCAGGACACAAATAAAGCTGGCCAATCTTATTTTTCAAATGAAGACTATCATTAGCTTCCCCAGCCAGCCTAGGGAATCCCAGCTTTCCCTGCAGGCCCCTGTCCCTGGGCTTTCAGAGAAGGCCACGGAGGGACAGCTGCTTCCACTTGCCCGGGTCCCCTGCTTGGGCGGGCACTCTGGGGGGCAGTCACTTTCAAGTCCTGTTGGAAAAGGCTAGGGACAGGGCAGGTGATTGTACCTGGTGTGATCCACAATGGCCCCCTTTTACTCTCGAGGGAGCCCCTGGGATGGAGTTGGGGGAAAGGACAGGCAGAGCACAGGCGGTCACCCTGGGTCTGAGCAGTGACCCTCAGCGGGAGGCCTGCAGGTCCCACCCCACCCCACCCCACCCCTCCCCTCTGTGGATCCTGCTGCTCCTGGGCTGACCTCGGTCTCTGACCTCGGTCTCTGCCTTCTGAGGCTCTGAGGCAGCCTGGGCATCTGGCATCATTCCCTGCGACCTTGGCCGGAGCTCATCCACCAGCCAGACGCCTGGCGCCCCTCTCGTTCCCAGCCCGCACTTCCCCTCAGGAGACACACAACTCACAGCGAGCCCAGGAGCGGTTCTCATGGTGCCTGAGAGACTGGAGCCCCTCTGAAAGTCCACTGCCCGCCCGATGCCCTCAGGCCGGCTGGGAGCAGGGGCTGCGGCGGGGAGGATAGACAAGGGGCCAGACAGGGCCGCCAGAGGCCTCCACTTAGCACACACATGGACACCTATGCACACATGCACACGTGTGTGTGCATGCTGGCCAAATCCTGGGTTTTAAAAGCCGGACCTGAAGCTGTTTGGAAACGGCGTCTGCGGCCGGCAACTAGCCGCTCCCCATGCTGTGCCTCTCACGGCCGGCAGAGGGCAGAACCGAGGCGTCGCCAGCTCTTGCGTTTGCTGAGCGTTCTGCAGGGAACCATGTCCCCCAAACTCCTGCTCACCGGGACGCTCAGATGGGACTATTTTTGGAAACAGGGTCTTCACAGATGAAGTTGGTTCAGTTGCAGTGAGGTCCCACTGGAGGAGGGTGGGCTGTCGATCCACTATGGCGGGTGCCCTTATAAGGAGAAGAGACACAGGGACACAGAAGACATGCCAAGGAACAGCAAGGAGTGCAGACGGGACCGTGCTGGAGGCGGCGGCGGGGCGGGTCCTCCCCGGGGCCTCAGAGAGAGCGTGGCCCCGACTGGGGACTTCCTGCCTCTAGGAACGGAGGGAACAATTTCTGTTGTTTTCAGCCGCCTGGTTTGTCCAGTTTGTTACCAAGGCCCTAGGAAACTGATGCTTTGCATTACCTTAGAAAGTCGTTCGTGTTTATTTGTACGTTTATTTATAATACAGTTGCAATCACACTAACAATACCAATACCCCCCCCCCCCCCCCCACACACACACACACCTCCCCACAACAGTCTGTACACACACCGCCCCCACACAACCTCTCGCCGCAAACTCAGAGGAAGGCAGGTTCCGGTTCCTAGAAGCGGCTGCAACCCCCGAAGCTGATTCTGGAAGGACTCTTTGCTCAGCCCTGGGTGAGGCCCTGCGGCCCTGCAGACCACGTGGGGCCCACACCACCCGTGGGGACCCAGGACGACAGGGCTGTCCTGGAGTCAGGGGCCTGAGCGGAGGGGTTCACCGAAATGACCAGGAAGCAGGCTCCAAGGGAGCAGGACCCGCAGGCTCAGGAAGCCAGGGCCTCCGCCTACGCACGTGCAGCTAATTACAGGAGGAGTGACCAGCCCGGCCAGGTTGCGACTGTTCTTACCTGGGGGCACCTTTGTCCTCAGAGGTCAGTGTGAGCCCCCCTAGCTGCTTCCTGCCACCTCCTGCTCCCGAAACCTCCTGCATCCCCAAGACTCAGGATACTGGGACTTCAACCAGAAGCAGCTTCCTCTGCCAGGTGTCTGTCCTGGAGCCCAAAGCGTAACTCACCTGTGCCATCAGTTTCCTGGGGAGAAACAGGGATAGCCGCAGTCGTCCCGGCTCCTTCCAGCTCGTGGGCCGAGTTTCCCACTGGTGAGGGCAGGTCCTGCAGTGAGGACGGGAAACCCCACCCTCCCTGGGGCATCATGGCAGTGGGCCCACCTGGGCCCCTCGCTGACCTAAGCGGGCGGGGGCCCCCTGGTGGCTGTAGTGTGCTAGGGTGGAATAGTCCCGAATGTATTACTGAATTTTGCGGGTATAATGCACACTTTTTTTTGCCCAAAGTTTTGAGGGAAAATAAGGATGTGCATTTTATATGGGTAGTACTAATCTTGTATCTATATAAATGTTTTTAATTATTTTATTTATGCTTATGTGTTAAAATTTAACTCTAGAAAGCAGTGATATCTGTATGCAAAATAATAGCCTAGAATATGATCATCAGTTTTGTTTCTAAATATAAATAAATAAACTTTGGATTAAAAAATTAAAACGAGCCCTGGCTGGTGTGGCTCAGTGGATTGAGCACCAGCCTGTGAACCAAAGGGTCCCTGGTTCGATTCCCAGGCAGGGCACATGCCTGGGTTGTGGGCCAGGTCCCCAGTGGGGGGCGCTTGAGAGGCAACCACACATTGATGTTTCTCTCCCTCTCTGCATCCCTTCCCCTCTCTCTAAAAATAAATAAAATCTTCAAAAAACGTTAAAAGATTATTTTTCCTGAAAGTTTGGGCCAAAAGCCTGGGTGCACACTATACACAGGAGTGCATTGTACATGGAAAACATGGTAAAGGCCTTGGCAGACTGTCTGTTCAGGGGCCGAGGTAGAAGCTGATGCTGAGGGTGAGAAGGGGCAGGTCCTGGGCTGGGAGGTGCTGGAGGGTGGGGCAGGTTGGGGGCTGGAGGGACCTCAGAGGGGTGGTCTCAGCTTAGAGGACCTCTGGGAGGGACAGTGTGGGAGCTCCCTTCGGGGATCCAGAACATTTTAGGAGCCTGTCTACACATGGGGCACGGGAAGAATCATGAGTGGGGAAGCAGTGCTGGGTAGGGGTGGGTGGGGGTGAACTGACTTGCAGGGAAAATAGCGGTGAAACCCTAGGGGACAGAGTGGAGGTGGGGGCCTGGGCCTGAGGGCTGGGAGGCATCCTTTGGGGTGTGGGGGGCTCAGCAAACCTGAGCAAACCTGCCTCGTCGCGTCTGTGAACTGCAGACTCAGTGGTGGGGTGAGCCGGGGCCTCAGAGTCCAATGGGAGCACCTTCAGTGCACACATAGGCCCCGTCACCATTGTCCCCTGGCAAAGGTCCCCCCACAACACCCGTCAGAGAAAGATGAGGTCTGGAGGGTCTTGTGTTTCTCCCCCATTTCTACTTCCCGTGAGCCACACCCAGAAATAAGGACACTTCCCAAATTCAGGGACATCCTTTTAATCACAAACTACTTGTCCACAGTCTGGCCAGAGGTGGGAACAGCACCAAGGGTGGCCTACAAACCAGTGAAACCCTCCCAGAAATAGTGACGATTACGTCCCGCTCCCCCAGCACCCAGCCCCCTAGCTAGGGTGGCCTCCACCTCCCACCGGTCCATGCCTGCACCACCCCAACTCCGAAATCCTGTCAGCTGGTCTCAGGTAGAAGGAGAGGATTTGGGGCTGTGCTGCCCTCGGGCCCCAGGACACTATCCCCAGGCCAGGCCCAGAGCTGTCGGCCTCCCTGCCTGCCCGCAGCCTCCATGTGCAGGGCAGCACCCAGGCTGCGGCCTACACGATGCCTTCTGTGCGCTTGCTTCTCCAGACCACCAGCCCAGTCATGAGCAGGGTCACCAGGATGGGCACCGCGATCAAGGGGCAGAGGATGCTGCCTGGAGGGTCCTGCACGGCCCTGCCGGAGACGGGGCAGCCCCTGAAGTAGCGCCGGTGGACAGCAACGAAGAACGAGTCCACAGCTGCGTTTGGCCAGAAGCAGCCCAGCTCTTTCATCACGTGCTTGGTGCAGGCCGTGAGCTCGCGGTAGCTCCTGCCGACAGGAAAGCAGGCCATCAGTCCCCGGGCAGGCAGGGGACTGAGGTGGGACCTGAACGGGGGGCTCTCCACCCCGTACCCCCACCTCGAGCGTCTCCTGAAGCCCAGGCCCCGGGCAGTGGCCTTGAGTCTAGGAGAGGAAGGTCCTGGGTGGCTCCCGTGGGGGTTCCCCAGATGTCCTGCACATTCCAGACCCCAGAAGGTGGGTTGGGGCTAAGGGACAGCCCTCTCTGCTCTTGGGATCCAGCAGCTGGGATGCCCCAGTAAAGGCGGACTAGAGGTAGAGCAGCCCAGCATCTTCAGACGTCAGCCCGGGTCAACATGCCCTCGGGGAGGCAAATCCGCAGCCCATTCTCAGGGATGAATTAGCGATCTTGAAGACAGACGGGTAGAAATAACCCCAACTGGAGCGCGAGGAGAAAAGAGCTGTGGCAAATGAACAACACTCTCAATAACGTCCACCCCAACTTGTAACCTGAGTCCCAGAGGGAGGAGAGGGAATGGGGGAGAAGAAATATTTGAAGAGAGAACGACTGAGCGTTGCCCCCAAATAACGAGACATCGATTCACAAACCAAGAAGGTCAGAGTACTCCAGGCAGGACAGAAAACAAAGCAACAGTAACAACAAACATCCACGCGGACATGTCAGAGTCAGACTCTGGCAACAGTAACAACAAACATCCACACGGACATGTCAGAGTCAGACTCTGGAAACCAAAGGTGAGGAAACAAATCTTGGAGTCAGAGAGAAGACACTTCCAGGGAAAAACGGCATGAGCTACAGCTGACTTCCTGCCCGAGACTATGCAAGCCCAGGGCAATGGGGAAATGCACTGTCTGCCCAGAATCCTGTTCCTGGAAAAAAAATATCTCCCACATGTCAGGTTCAAATAAAGACCTTTTCAGGGAAAAAAGAGCTGGGAGAATTCATTGTGTTACAAGAAATGTTGAAGTTCTTCAGTAAAAAGAATAGAACTGGCTGGTAGCCCTGGCTGTTGTGGCTCAGTGGATTGAGCATCAGACTGTGAACCAGAGGGTCACTGGTTTGATTCCCAGTCAGAGCACATGCCTGGGTTGGGGGCCAGGTCCCCAGTAGCGGGTGTGTGAGAGGCAACCACACAATGATGCTTCTCTCCCTCCCTTCCCTTCTGTAAAAATAAATAAAATCTGTATTTTTTTAAAGACTAGAACAGAAAGAATTTTGGGCCCACATAAAAAAAATGAAGAGCTCTGTAAATAATAAAAATGAAGATATTTAAAAAACGCTTTTCCTTATTTTTAATCTGGAAAGTGACTAAATGGAGCAGAAGCTGTAGGTCAATATGGGAGAGACCCGGGGGGCTTTCAAGGGTCTCTGTCATTCCCCAGCCACCACTCGATGGTGTCTGAGGTCCTGTTTTGTCTGTCTGGCTGCTCTCTGGGTCATTGCCTCAAGGGCACAGGACGCACGGGGCCTCCCCACAGGGCGAAGAGCATGGGGCACGGGAGGGAGAGGGGGTGCAGGACCCGCGCCCCTGGGTGTGTGGTTTTCCCAAGGGCACAGGGACTCATGTTTCAGGTAGAAAGTGGAAAAGCCACAGAAGCCTGATAGGCCGGGTCTCACCATCAGAAACAGTGAGAGTTCGGGTCCAGTGCCTGGCACCTGCTAAGGGAGAAATGGGTCGGGTGCTGTAAAAAGCCAGTGTCCAGGCCTCTGCGTGGCTGCTGATCAACTGTAGCGTTTCAAACACTGGTGTGCGTGACTGTTTTCTCCCGGCCTCAGACCCACCAACCCCACGGGTGTTGTGGGGTATTCTGCAGGCCCAGTGACAGTCGATCCTACACGTTGCCCGCCCCTCCCCCCATCCTCTGTGCCAGAGGCGTGGAGTGGGAATGTCCCTAGAAGGAGCTGTTGCCATCTCTGGACACAAGCAGCCCCCAGCCCAGGAAGCTGTGACCTCACAGATCCCAGGCCGAGGCCCCGCTGAGGCACAGCCTGCTCTGCAGGGGCTATTCTGGGATCAGGCATGCTCTCCCTGAAATGCTATCCTTCTAGTCTGCAAAGCCACCCCCGTCTAAAAATAGCTGCACTGAACAGTCGGGTCTCTTCATCTGTTTGTTTACACAGACGTGACAGCTGGGCTTCGAATAAATACTTCGAGCCCGTCAGCAAGAGGGCGATGGAGGAATCCTGTCAGAGCACAGAGTCTTCTGTTCAAAAGGACCCGCGCTGACCGAGGGCCCCAGGTCCCCGTGGAGAGCATTCTCGGCAACCTCTCTCTCCAGTTCCCAGGGGACTGAGGCGTCACCCTTTTTTGGCCAGAACTTTCTATTCTGGGCCACTAGGCAGGCTTGCTGGGAATGTTCCTGACTGCAGCGGCGGCTGTTTCCCGAACGTCCAGGGCCCCGGCCCCAGCCCTGTGATGGGTAGTTGCTCACTTTTGACGAGAAAGTGTCCACTGATGCCCACGGGCTCTGGGGACTCGCGTGGTTGCTGTTGTCCCCCAGCTAGCTCTGACTGCCTCTGATGTGGAGAATCTAGGCCTGGGCCCTGCCACCCCACAAGTGATGCTGGGCCCGTCCTCTCATCTGTTCGAGCCCCGGTCTCCTCACATCCACAGGGAGATACGAGCACCCACCTGATGGGGTGGCTGGCACATCAAGGGCCCGGCATGTAGCAGGGTGAGTGTGTCCTCACCACCTCCTCCTGACAGCTGGTATGCGGCTCAGGAAGGGCACACTTCTTATCCTATGGACTCGCCAATGTCGACCAGGGAGTGTGTGTCTAGGCCCCTGAAAGCTTGAGGACAAGCCACCTGAGGTTTTAGTTCCTTTTATCTGACCACTACTGGCCGCCTCCGTTTCCCTGGGACAATGCACAATCTGGTGGCTTCCAGCAGCTTTAAATGCCTGCTGGGGTGGGGCAGGTGGCACACCTGGTGTCCTGGCAACAGAGCAGGGGAAGGTGAAAGTGATCCATTTGAGGCTGGCCTGTGGCGTCAAAACATCAGACTGACATGGGGCGGGGTTGCCAGATAGATGGAGCAGGGCAAGGGTCGCCAGACACAGAGAAATACCCATGATGCCTTTGGGTAAATAGTTCTTCTGGAAATACAAATGACTAATAAGCATCTGAAAAAAAAAGTCTAACCTCACTTTTAGGGGTAAAAGAAGCAAACATCCTAATAGAATCCATTTTAACGTAAGAACACTCAACCCTGGGGAAGTGTAGCGAAATGAGGCAGGCGCTCCTGTTATTATTAACAGACCCTAGACTAGGGGCTAGCCCGGTGGCTCCTTTAGTTGGAGCATCGTCCTGATGCACCAAGGTTGCAGGTTCGATTCCTGGTCAGGGCACATGCAAGAATCAATCAATAAATGCATAAATAAGTGGAACAACACTGACGCTTCCCTCTCTCTCTGTCTAAAAAATCAATGAAAAACCACGGAAGATAATCTGGCAAAATTTTTCTGAAAAGCACCTTGGCAATATGCACCCATAACCTGAACACCACAGGGACCCCGTGCCCCAGTAATTCTCCTTCTGGGGGTTGCCGCCAGCTAATGACACAAACTGCAGGCGGAGGTCGTGAAAGGAGGGCTCGCCGCAAATCTGTGGTGACAAAACCCAGTGAACTACAGGACAGCCACGGGAGAATTTGTCTGTAAGGACCTCCATGTACCTATCGAAATGATGCCTACGAGGACGTTTTCAGGATGTGGGAAATATTTATGTTTTAATGTCGGACCAAAGCAGAGCCGACCAGACCCAACTGTGTGAACACGGGGGTTCAGCATGAAGAGCTCCAGGAGGGGAGGGGACACACAGAATGTTAGAGGGGTAACCCCTGCCCAAGAGGCGCGTTATGAGGGGCTTTTGCTCTCTCTACCCTTTGGGGGACTTCCCGAGGTTTCTACAGTGAGCATGTGTTGCTTTTGTAATGATACAGGAAAACCTTGTTTGGAAAAAGGCCTGCGGCAAACTGGGCCTTGATGTCGCTGCCTTTATTTGCAGCCATGGTGGAGGGCCCCCCTCTTCCAGACCTTCCCCCCAGGGCCCAGATGGGCTGTTCTGCAACCCCCCACCCCCAAGGTGGAGCACTGAATGCCAGGGCTCATGGGGCCGATGGCCTCTGCTGCCTGCCAGGCCTCCCCTCGCCAGCCAGCCTGCAGCTCCAAGTCCCAGGGGGGCCCTGCCCTGGCTTCCCGGGAGCCTGAAGATGCGGTGCCTCTGATCAGGCACCAGCACATGGCTTGCCTTCCTTCACCCCTCCTGTCTCTGTCCCCAGCCGGGCGAGGTCAGCCCTGTTGCAGGGACAGGGCAGCACCTCCCACCACAGTGCTCCGCTTCCGAGCACTGCAGGCTCTCCTGGGGCGCTCAGCTGGCAGCACTGCTCGGGGTTACAAGGCTTGGGGCAAGGGCCCTCCCAGGGCACTAGTGTGGCGCACACTCGGGGCCCTGCGCCCACACCTGGAAGGTGGGCGAGACACCTCCTGCTCCGCAGGTGTTCTCAGGGCCTGGGCAGGCTGGCGCTCCCCTCCAGCACTCTGGGCCCCCTACCCCCAGCCAGGGACGAGGACCCAGCCTCTCAGGTCTCCCCATCTGGGTAGAGTGGGCATCGCCACGGTCCCTCCGGGATGCTGCGAGGCAGATGGATGCTGGACCAGGGGCAAGGAGGGTGGGGCTGGGCCCCAAGGGCAGGACCTCGCTTTGTGCCTGATCCCAGGAGCCCCAGGTTCTTCCCCATCCCACAGTCCCTGCCCCTCCTTGCTCCACCGTCAGCACCAGCTGGGCCACCCCACGAGTTCCTACAGCCTTCGTGCAGAAAGGTCACAGCCACCAGATGGCACCCCTTCCCAGGGACCTCCTCTTCACAGTTCCTCTGTCCCCAGGGACCACCCCCTCCCCACACTTTCCCCTCGTCAGCCACCCCCCTCCCTGGACCTCCTGGCTAGCACAGAGCCTCCCCTTCCCCCTTCCCACCTGGGGACTAGCGTCCACCCGTCCTGGGCCAGCAGATGCGGCATCTGACACAACAGACCCACACCCACCTGAAGTTTGGTCCTGTCCACAGCGGGCGGCCCCCGAGCATGGGGAGCCCCCATCCATCCCGGTCTCCCAGGGCTTCCCCCGTACGGACCCCCCTTTTCCTGTCCCCCACCCTGTCTCCACACCCAGCAGAAGTGACTCATGGTGCTGACTCGCTGCACCCACACTTCTAGCCCCGTCTCCACTTCCCCTGCGAGTGTGGGTAGGCGGGGCCTTTCTGTGCCACTTCTTCTTTCCCACCCAGCTGAGGGGGGTGGGCAGCCACCAAACCCTGTCCCTCCCCTTCCCCTCCCCCAGTCTGTCACCCACAGCTCTTCCTGCCTCAGCCCTGGCCCTGCCCTCCCCCACCTCATCCTCAGCCTACCATCCACATTTTGTCACCGGTGCCCCCTACAGCAATGCTCCCCTGTGCTGGGTGCAAAAGACCTCCTGTCGTCCCCACCCTCAACCAGGTCCCCGCCGCCCCCTGGCTACATTGTAGCCGCCCTGGCCCAGGTTTCTGCCTCAGGACCTTTGCACAGGCTGCACTGGCTACTTGGAAGGCTCTTGACCCTATCTTCCCAAGGCCAACTTCTGCTGGTCCTTCAACCGGTCTGTCCTGGATGAATCTGCCCTTGACGCTGCCACCTCACCAGACTCCCCAGGAAAGTGGGCTTTCCTGCGCAGGCGGGGCTTCCTGAGAACCTGCCCTTCCATGCGTGGGACCCTCACTCACTTCCAGTCCCAGCAACAAGACAGCACCCCCCACCCCAGGGCAGGGACAGATGCAGGCAGAGTGCCACGGCCAGGCCCCCAGCAGTCACCCCAGAGGTGAAGTGAAGGCACGCTGAAGGAGAGGCAGATCCCATGGGAGGGCGAGAGGGGCAGGCAGACCCAGCACCACACCGGGTGGAGTTTATCTGCCACTGGAGGGACAGAGGGACGGCGGGTCACCACAGCCCCCAGGACCACAGCTGCACAGCTGCAACGTCTGACGGGCACCTCACCTTCTCGGGATCTGACACAGTTCTCCAGGGTAAGTGTTTAAACACTAGTGAGAAAGGGAGGTGAAAACTAAAGGTGATGAGCCTGACTCAATGGCAACGCGTGACGTTTCCAGTCTCCAGGAAGTGAGCCACCTTTTCGGTGAGAGAGACCCAGTGAGCTCCTGAACTGGGGACTCTGGGTCAGCGTTCTCTGACCGCAACATTAAAAACTGGAATTAGTAAAAAAATGATATATTTTTAAAAAACTGAATTTATAGAAAGTAAAGATCACTCATCATTTTGGGGTTGAACAAGAATTTAAAAATTCCATTACAGGCTATTAAGACAACAATTATCGCCATGCTGTATGTTTAAGAATTAATGGAGTAGAGCCAGACAGCGAGAAAATAAATTACCTTATTACTAAATAAACAAACAAAAAGAGAAAATAAATAAGTATCCAAATCAACACATTTTGAAAAAGAACAACAACAACAAAAAAAAAACCTCTCCAAAGGTCAACTAATTTAGGTGCATTAATAATTATTAAAAACTAGCTTTTATTGATATTTGGAAAAACAGGGAAATGAACAAGGAAACTCAATAGCTGACCCTTTAGAAAGATAGGTATGATGAAATAGGCACATTCTGGAGAGTCTGACCTAGAACACATGGATATACAGAACCACCAAGCAGTTAACCTGCAAAGGCTGTATGTCAAAACATGGAAACATTTTGAATTGGGGCCCTTTTGGGGAAACTATAAACTATCAAACGTTGACTTCAAAAGTTGAAAATCTGAAAAAAAAGTGGAAAACGTCATGGAAGATGACATGCACACAAGGCGCTAGACCCAGGCAGTCCCTCCAAACCCGCAGGACCGCAGGAACAGATGCCGAGCTTCCCGGCCCTTTAAGAATTCACCAAACCCCGATTCCTCCGAGCAGCAGGCCTCCACTGCCACTGACAAGCAGACGGGTGTCCCGTTACAGGCGCGGGCAAGCTTAAGTGCGCGCAGAACGCCTTGAAGCGGGTTCGTTTCAGGGAAGCCTGTCGGGTCACGCTGCATCATGTCAGAGCAAGGACACACGCGCTCGTTCCCAGACCGGTCGGGCAGGCGTTGGGTAAAACTCAACGTTTCTGATGAAAAAGAAACAACCTGGAACACCACGAAGAAGTTCTTAATGCTACAGAACCCTCTCGAGCCAGCCGCCGATGGCACCTGTGTCACTGGAACCCTGGGGGCCTTCTCATTCCAGTTGGGGACCCGCCCCGTCCATGTCAGAGGGTCTCACCTGTCTTCTACCTCATGGTCTCCAGCTTTGGTGACAGGGCTTCCGGCCGGGACTTCCAAAATAGTCACGGTGGAACCTTTCCCAAGCAGCCTGGGGCTGGCTGCCCACCGGGCCACTTCCGCTGGCGACAGAAAGCCGCACCGTGGCCTGGCCCTCGACAGGCTCAGGGTGAGCGTGCCAGGTCATCTCACTGCCACCAAGGCCTTGGGCGTGCAGCTGATCAAGCGGCCCTCAGAACAGATGACGGAGCCCACAAGGCTGTGTTTCCCATGCCTGTGCGAGGCAGGCAGGCTGCACGGGACAGGGTGCCTTTTGTGTTCCACGCCTCAGGGGACGTCATAGGAAGTCTCGTTAATTGTTTGATTAAAAACACGTCAGTCCGGCTGCTGCCCTGGGCCTGTGCCTGGGCCGGGCCAGCTGTGCGCTGGGACTCGCAGCGGCAGTGGGTGGGGTGGACTCTGCAGTCGAGCCCTCCGGAAACCCGCTGCTCAGAGCCACCCTGTCAGGCCAGGAAAGCCCGACGGGACAGGGTAGAAGCCAGCCCGAGTCTCCGCTGGCCTGGTGCAGACTACAGGAGCACTGGGACAGGGATGCTTTGATACGGCTATGACTACCACACTCAAATGCATACTTTAAGGGGAGTAGGCTCAGGGCTCCTACTACCCGTCATCTCCTTACGTTATAGAACGAGAACTTTTGACATCTTGGCAGAAAACTAAAAATTAAAAAGCACAAGAGAATGACCGGCTCCACCCGTGGGTCTGAGGAATCCCCTCATTCGCGTGCACCAGGAAACACCCAGCGACTGCCGGCTCCCACACACCCGCTGGAGGGCACGGGTGAACTCCAGCCAGGTCTTCGTAACTGGCTCCTGCCTCCACTGTGCCTCCCAACCACTGGGAAGATGCTAAAGCAGGGGTTCAAGGTCAGGTGGTACCAAAGGCAAGGCTAGTGTTGGGGAGGCAGCAGTTTCTCACAGAGCACTTGGCTGGAGAGTGGGGGGGGACCGGGGTGAATCACCACTCATAGATGACAGGAAACGGATGTGGGACAGGCTCTCCTGCTCCCACCCACAGGCCTTTGGCTTTGCTGGGTGTCCTGTGCTCTTTCCGTCTCTCCTGGACTGAAGCCAGCCTGCCGCAGCCCCGAGTCATGCTTCAGGGAAATGTAGGACCCTCTGGGGGCCGTGGAGCTCGGGGACGCTGCACAGAGGCCTGGTCCCCACTCATGGCACAGACTAGGCCGGAGTGAGCTCGGGAAACAGGGCTCCCTAAGCGATTCTCCCGAGTCCCCGTGTCCTCGAGAACCGAAGCATAGGTGCTGCAGACACAGGGTGGGGATGCGCTGGGCTGTGGGGCCTGTCCCCGTCTCCTGTCACTCGATCTTATTTCTGTCTGCCTCTCAAGACCCACTGAGGACAGGCCTGTGCCACGACCCCGGGGCCAGGGACGGTTCCGTTTCCTCTCCCAGAGCAGCGTCTCCAGCCCATGCCGGCCCTCTAGCCCTCTCCAGTGGGGGCGGGGGGCCCTAGGCTCCTCCTGAAACCCTCCGAGGCTGCTGCTGCCCGTCCCCACCTTTGGACATCTGCTTCCCCCAACTCAGCACCAGCTGACTCTGGCCTCGCGCTCTGGCCTGGCTGGGTCTTCTGGGCCTGGGCACCTCACCCTGTACCTGCCCCACCCTGGCCCTCTGCTCCCTATTGCAGCTGCCGTTGGCTGTCCCACTGTCTCCCTGGATTGTGACCTATCTTGCGGAGGGCAGGACATACCCACTCTGTTCCCTGCTGGACCCTGGGCAAGGTGCAGAGTAGGGTTCCGCGCAGGAAGGTGAACGGGCGAGGAGGCTGAGGAGCCTGCAACTCCAGGGTCCACCAGAGGGCGCCACTGAGCCCCTGCTCCCCAAGCCTGGGGCCAGAAGAGAGAGGTGCTGGGGGGTCACTGCCCCTTCCAGCCTTGGCTGCCAGGTGGCTCCAGTGTGGACAGAAAAGCCCTGGGGACATCTGGGGTTCCTGCTTAAATATGGGGGCTGCAGTGGGAAGTCCCGAGGGCCCCGAATCATGTGTCCAAAAAAGCATGTGTCCTAAGCCTACTCATTCAGAGCTACTACGAGTGTCCCTGGCCCGCCCCCATGACCCACCCCGTGGACCTGTAACCAGGAGGCACAGTTTAGGGAAGGAAGGGGATGCCCTGAGTGGACTCTTTAGCTCTGTATCGATGCCTGTGGCCACTGGACGCTCTATGTGCAGGCTGTAGGGGGCCCTGAGTGGAATTTGGAATGGCACCCAGCCAGGGTGCCTGGCTGGCCACAGAGCACAAGCCAGATTCCAGCCTCCACTTGGCCGGCTGTCCTGGAAGCACACAGCCTGCCAGGCTGCTGTGTGTTCTTGGGCGAGAGAAGGGATGGAGTCTGAGTGGCAGGGTCTGCCCCATGAAGACAGACGGGGCTGAGACAGAGGGAAAGGGGCCAACGCATAGGAGGGTGGTCGGGCCGCAGCGTGGCTCCCTCTCTGGCTCTGCAGACAGACCACCAGCTCCTCCCCAGCCCCCTAGTCCTCCGCTGGTCCAGCCCACGGAGAAGTTCCCACAGGCCAAGGAGCAGGAGGGGTCTTGAGGAGAATGAGGGGGCTCCAGGGACACCATACTGCAAAGGTGCACATCCAGGTGCCACCCAGATGGTGGGCTCAGCTCCCCTTGTGTCCTCTCCAGCCACCTTGCTGCTGCTGGGGCCAGTCACCCTGAAAACAAGGGGCTCTGGGCTCCTGTTGGGAGCCTGTGATGCTGGGCCCTGGGGACAGGCCAGGCCCCATCTCGGCCCCACTGGGTGAAGGACATTCTGTGACTAAAGGCCACACAGGAGCCGCCCAGGGAGCTGCGGGCGTGTACCATGGGGACGCTGGGGCCCACAGGCCTCCACAGCTGCTCTGACTCCCGAGGCCGCACACCACATCCCCACGACGGTCGAGGGCCCTGCTGGTCCAAGGACGGGACGTACCGAGACCCATTCCCAGGACCCGGTCACTCCCCACAGCCAGGTGTCCTGCCCTTCCTCACAGACAGGAGCTTGCAGGTGGCCCACGCCAGTGAGCAGAGGTGGCGTGTGGTGGGCTGCCCGGGGGCTCACTCGGGGTCTGCTGGGCTCCCTCTGCCCACCGAGGGGCCCCTGTTGGGGAGGGGGCCTCCTGGCCCCTGGTCCCTCCGGCCTGGCCTCCGTCGCCTCCGGCCGCAGTGCCTGCTCAGATGGCTCCGCTCCAGGGCGGAAGGAATCTGGGCGCCTGTGCCTGCTGGGAGGGAGCGGAAGGCTCCTAAGTCCACCCCTGGCTTCATGGCACTGAGCTCTGGCACCAGACACAATGTGGGAGCTGCCAAGCCAAGCTCCCCACGGACAGGGTGTACCTGGCAGATGACGGGTGCAGGCAGCGGGGGGGAAGGGCCTCATGCCTCCTCTGAGAACCAGCCTGCTGGGCTCTGCGCTCACGGAGACGAAGCCACAGCTAGTAAATTTCAGAGGTGCCCCCCAAGGGCCTGGCAGGCGACCTCAGCCCTGAGGTCTGAGAAGGCAGAGAACCAGGGCTGGTCACCCAGCAGTGCCCACTCTGGGCTGGACTCATGGCAGGGCCCTGGGGAGGTCTCCTGGGACCCCCGGTGTGGACACTCAGGTCCAGAGCCCCTCCTGGGCCCCCAGCCTCCCACCCTCGCCAGGACACGGGTATGTCCACGTGTCTGAGTCCCAGGATTAGGCATGACAGCCGGGGCACTATATTTAGGCACCTTGGGGACACTGTCCTTGCAAAGCCTGGCCGGAGGCTGGGAGCGGGGGCTTTTCCCTGCGCTGTGCCTTGGGTCCCACCCTCAAGCCCACTCGGAGCACCACCCCCTGCTGAAAACCCTGTCACCCTCACGTCACTGGATTCCGCGGGGCCCTTGGGCCCCCCCCTCTGCCCGCTGACCCCACCCACACATCCCTCCATCTCCTGCCTCCGTCCAGACTGCCCCCTTCCCTGGGGCCACCGCTGCCCTTCCTGCCTCGTTTGGGGCTCTGGGAAACCCTGAGGGTGGGGGAAGGGCTGGGCCAGAGAGCATTCTGCACCAAGAAGTGGGGGCTGGAGGTGAGGCTTTGGGCTCTGAGTGGCAGTGCTTTTGCCTGTGAAATGGGCACAGTGGTCCCCGGCTCACAGTGACGTGGTGTGTGTCCCCTGCCCGGTGGGATAGACACAGGGAGGCTGAGAAGCCCTGCCCGGGCACTCGCTCATCCCTTGTGACATCGCTGTGGGTGGGCCCCACCTCTGGACTGGCAGCCCCGGGAGGACAGCACCATCTCTCAGCTCCCACCCGCAGCAGCTGCCGAGCAGTGCAGACCCCACGCCATTGCGGTGGGAATCACACGGGGACCTGAACACCCCTCACTGCCACAAGTGCTCGTGGCGTGCTCACAGAAGGCCGTCACGCACCAGATCGCAGAGGAAAGCGCGGAGAAAAGGCAGAAGTGCCGACTGTTCCCGCCCTGTTCTCTGCCTGCGTGGAGAGGACCACACGGAAAACAGGCGAGAATCAAATACACCCACCTAAGGATCGAACTGTCTCAAAAAGAGAGCCAAGGAGACAACTATTAAGAAAACAGACGTTTTTTAAAAGAAGGACATATCAAAATCTACAGAGAGTGACGAATAATATTAAATCTACAGAAAGGGGTGAATGATGCCCTCAGGGAGGAACGTCACAGCTTTACGTGGCTTTATTATGTCAAACAGGTGAGGAAAATGAACTGAACAAAGCATCTAACTTGTATCATGGGAAAGAGGCAAAATTTAAAAAAGATTTTGTTTATTAGTTTTTAGACAGAGGGGAAGGGAGGGAGAAAGAGAGGGAGAGAAACTTTGATGTGTGGGTCCCTCTCATGCACCCCCCACTGGGGACCTGGCCCGCCACCCAGGCCTGTGCCAACTGGGAATCCAACCTGTGACCTCTTGGTTCACGGGCCGGTGCTCAATCTACTAAGCCACATCAGCCAGGGCACAAATATGTTTTTTTTTTTTAATGAAAAAGAGGGAAAGTAAACGATAAAAGTGAAAGTCACAGATTTTAAAAAGGCCTTGCGATGTCATAGGCGGCCCATTCTCAGAGTGGGCACAGCGAGAAGGTGGGCCTCCTCATTTCCTTTGATGGACGTGGTCGCATTGAAACAAAAAGAAAACAGAGATGACTACACAGGGCAGCGCACATTTAGGGGGTACCACCTGTCCCGGCTGTGAGTGAGGAATCCGAAGGATGTGGACTGAGTAAACGAAGCTGAAATACAAACATTGCACCAGAAACAGCAACTCACTGAAACTCCCAGGGAAGGAGCAATTCTCACGCGGCATCAATTATTCCCACCCTTGACTCCGGGGTCATCTCGCCCGCAGGCCAGGCAGTCAAGGGAAAGTGACTCCAACCCCAAACCCTGATGAAGGACAAACTACAGAGGGAAGCCAGGCTCCGCGGACGGAGCAAAGGTGACTGAACTCGTGCGGAGGCTGAGCAGTGATGACGTCACAGGGCTCTCGCCTGGGCGAGGCCCACGTGGGGCCCCACAGTGGGTGCCGGGAGGCCTTCTCTGCCAACTTTGGACCGGTGGCACTGGAAGGTGACCATTGCTCAGCCCCAGCAGGCCCGCGGCCCCTCCTCAGCACGCAGGGGCGAGGCCGCCCCATGGGGATGCCTTGCCCTCCCAGAGGACTGATCCGTGATTAGAGCCACATCGATGAGCATCTCAGTACGACTTCTCATGGCATTTGGACAAACGGTCCTGAGAGAGGATGGGGTCTTCTAAAATGTAGACCGTATTACAAAGCTGTGGCGGTGACGTAGCCGTTCGGACACGTGCTCCGAAACATAAATGAAAATGAATTGAAGTAGGTATAGACTCTGAGCTTTGGATTCTATTTCCATCCCGATCCATTTCTACTCACGTGTTAAATATAACCAGACAATGGAGGTCGGAGCTTATTAAATGACCTTATGCTAACAGAGGCGGGGAGGAAATGAATCCTAATTTGTGTCTCCATGTAACTCCCTGCTGTGCTCAGGAGGCAAACATTATTCCAAAGCACAGGGCGACCCACCGGAGGCAGGACACGCTATTGCGGCCACAGGACTCTCACATCTGCAACAACTGGGTCGGGGGAGCGGATGGCACCGCAGCCCTGAGCGCCAGGCAGTGGGCGGGTGGCCGCAGCCGAATGACCAAGGGGCTGAGCCACGAAGGACAGGCAGCATGCACACAGACACAAGTGACACACGGAGAGGAGACATCCAGAAGAAGAGGACTAACAGCTGCTCTCCACGACGTTCCAGTCTGCACAAGATGAAGAATGCCCCCCGATGAGGCAGGAGATAATAAGCAGCAAATGTTGCGGGCAGATAACGTGCCCTCGAGAGAAAACAAACCTCCCAGCACCGGAGGAGAAAGCAGCCCGAGGCAGGCGAATCAAAACTGAAGAGGACCTCTCGCTTAAACCCGAAAAAAGGAAATCTCCGCCGACTCACGACTCACAGACCGACCAAAGAAAGAAATGTCTCCACGGGTTTCTGGTGATATAAATCAGTAAAGCTCTTTGAAAGGGCAACAGCGTGAAACCTCTAGGGACCGCGGAACGTCTGTGCACCTGCTGTGGTGGCCTCTGTGTCCGAATTCTTGAAGACATGAGTTCAGAAAAACAGCAAGGTATACACACAGTAGTTCATTTATAACAGCGAAAACCCAGCAGTGGCCGGAGGGGCCGGGTGGAGAAATCAGGACCTGCGCACTGGCCCTCCTGCCATGGCGCTGGCTGTCCACACCCGGCCCGGGGTGAGGTGAACCCCCTGGCCTTGCTGCCCAAATGGAGCATGTGGGCGGGGGCGGGGTCTCCACGTTCTGCCTGAGCCAGAAGCTGGGGGAAGAAGGAACTCAGCTCGAAGATGCACCTGTCCAGTGTGTGTCCCACAGGGTGCCCTGTGCACAAGGGTCCACAGTGTGCATGGAGCAGGCTGGGCTGTGCCAAAGCTCCCTGGAGGTCCCCCCACCCAGAGTGGACAGGCGTATCTTTGGGCCCGAGTGCTCGGGGGAGTCCACCAGTGGACGGATAGATCCCTGGGCTTTCTGGAGCAGGGGGAGTGCTGAGGGGAAGTCAGCCTTCGGAGGGGCACTGGCTCTGGTCCCCCACTGGCCCGACCCCACCGCACACAAACCACAGCATGCTGGACATGGTGCCGCAGGCACACCCCCTCACCCCTGCCTTCTGTCCCACCCTGTGCTGCCCTGCCCCACCCCTGGGTCAGTCTCAGGAGGATGCCCATGACGAGGTGAGCTCGCCAGGCCCACCTTCCTGGACAGTGAACTCCCATCTCCACAGGCTGACATCTGCTGCACGCTGTTAGGGGCGGGGCCGGAGCAGTGTGTCAAGGGGAGGCAGAGTCCCGTCACCAGGACACATCCACCTGCCTGCCCTCCCTCCCACTCACTCTGGGATCTGCTTAGTGCCGCCCCTCTTCTGACCTTTCACATTCTGACATGGAGGCCTGATTTCATCCCCAAACCGAGGAGGTTGCAAAACAGGGCAGTTTATTGCTAGAGGAGAAAAGACATCCCAGCAGGCCTGATGCTCAGCTCCCACTGTGTCTTGGGAAGCACCTGTGGCCTCTGCCTGAGCCAGAAAGACACAGAACTGGAGAGAAAGCGATGCTGATGCCCTTGGCGGGGGGGTGGGGGGCGCTGCACCCCTCTCCCTGGCTTCCGGCGTCCCTCTGGGGAGCAGGCATGGAGAGCTGGCCCCTAGAACCCAGAACTATGTGCCCAGGAGGACGCTGCCAGCATTTACCAGTCCAGGTGCTTTAGGGCAGAGAGAAGGGGGACTCGAATGGGACAAAGGTGAAGGCGGGTTCTTTGGGGGCTCACTAACTCTGGTGACTGGGCCGCCTCTGCCGTGTCCCCCCCCCGCCCAACGTGGCACCTCAGAGCCTGCAGCTGGGCAGGAAGGAGAGGAGGAGCAGACGGGCCTCTGGTCTCCCAAGTCCACCCCGCACTTCTCGTCTTGGGGAGAAAACCCGAGGTGTGGCCACCTGAAAACCAGCCGCGTCTAGCTGAGTTCCTGTTTCTGAGGTTCTGCCTCGCTCTGCTCTTCCCCTCCGCCTGGCACCGCAGGAAGCTCTCTGGAAATGAGACTTCCTGATGCCCTATTTTCCCTCGTTCTCTATAGCTCCCCAAATTAGATTGTACTCCCAGCCAATAAATTCAATTACATTCCATCTCCATTAGCAATCCAGGGCTGCAGCTGAAGGAACTAGCCCCTGGGACAGGGTGGACTGGGCCTGGTGCGGAGGGCGCCTGCCCTGCTGAACGCACCTGCCCCGAAGGGACCTGGTGCGGGGGTGGGTCTGACACCCCAAGCCTTGCCCAACAAAAAAGGGCTCAGGAGTAGACCTGCAGCCATGCTCACACCCGGCGTCTCGGTCCGGGGCTGCCAGAGACCCCTCCCTGATTCAAACACAGAACCACGCTGGGCTGCGGTCCCAGGGCAGATGAGCGCTGTGACCAACCTTGAAATGCAAAAGCAGAGCTGGCCCATGGTCCCATGGCAGGTCCCTCGAGAGTGTCCGCTGGAGAAGTTTCCGTCTCTGAGCAGTGACGCACGGCGCTGCTAAGCGGCACTTTGGGAGTAAGCCCACGCTTGTGTGCCCCGCCCATGCCGCATCCTGACCCAAAGACACAGAGCCAACAACAGGAAGATGCACGTGCAGGAGGTCACTGGACACCACGGACCAGGAGGCCCGGGAAACCTGGTCGCCCGGGTCAGGAGAGTGGGTCAGCAGCGAAATGCGGTGGGCTGCTCCCCACTGTCCCCGAGAAGGAGCAGGCACTGCCCCGGCAAGGTCTGGTTTGCAGGGCGCACTGGGAGTGTCTATCGGACACACGCGTCATGTTAGAGAGAGGGGGACGTAAGAAAAAGGGACATACCTGCTCACTCATGGACAAGAAACAGAGGAAGGAAAAGGCAGGAACAGAGGAGGTGGGTTACCTGCAGGGAGGGGTGGGGATGGGGTGAAAGGCAGGGGTGACACAGGGCTGGGGGTGGGGATGAGGGGAAGCAGCCCCTCTCGGAGCCTCCCTTGAGTACGGCTCTGGTGCCCATAGCCCCAGGGTGCCGGTCAGTGGTCTGTGTCAACCCGCCCAGGCTGCGGTCCCCAGTCACCGAGCCGAACACGGCCCGGGTGTCTGGAGGTGCGGCTCACGTCTAGCGAGCTGGCTGTCGGGAGAGAAGGCGGTCTTTGCGGTGCAGGCGGTGCCTCACCCAGGCCGTTCAAAGGTGCTAAGGCCAAGTTGAAAAGTTCAGCCTCAAGGGGCAGCGTCCACACTGGACTTGCCCAACCCCACCATCTTACGAGACAAGTCCTTGAAACAAATGTTGGAGGTCGAGTCCCGACACCAGGTTTAAAGGGGAATCCCCCCACACCCTCACCGTGCCTGTTAGTGTGGTTTCCTAGGTGACGTCCAAATCCCTGCCGTGAATGTGTGTGTCTATGTTTACCTGTGTCTCTCTCTGCATCCGTCCATCTATCTGCTCTCCACACACCCTTCCTTCAGAAAAGGGATTAGGGCCTCTCGGAGAAGGGGTTGGGGCCAGAACGGCTCCAGCTGAGCCTGGAACCCCCCTCCCCCACCCACCGTGACACCAGAAAGTGAGGACACGCCCCTGGAAGGAAGGGCCAGGTCAAGGACACCGAAGCCAGGCTGAAGGCGCTCCAGCAATGCAAGGTATGCTATGCAATGTGACATGCCATGTAGCACATGTCATTGACGTGGCCTGCCATGTAACATGTCACATGCGGTAACATGTGGGACTCAACGCCTGCCATGTAACATGTAATGATGCTGGTGAGCGAGGGCTTTTGCTCCTCGATTATCTTGATTTCCTTTCCAACATTTTTTTTTCTTTTATTGATTCCAGAGAGAGGTGAGAGAGAGGGAGGGGAGGGGAGAGCAAGAGAAACGTGGATGTGAGAGACACACGGGTCTGCTGCCCCTCTCCCATGGGCTCCGATGGGGACAACCCGCAGAACTGGCGACCCTTCGCTTTGCAGGGTGACGCCCCAGCCACTGAGCCAGACGGGCCAGGGTCCGATTTTCTCTTTTGAATAAAAGGAATTTCCTGGTGCCCTCACCCACCCTACGCTTCCACCTCCAGCTGCGTCACTACTTGGCTGTGACGACAGAGGGCTCCCCTGGGCCTCGCTGACAGTTATTCCCGTTTGCACGCCAGGCCCTGTCAGAACCCGGAGGGGGTGGCTTCGGTTTCTAGCAACGTCACCACTGCTTCTTTGGGAGCCTCACCAGCGTGACCCCGTCTTCGGCTGGGCGACCAGTTTTCGATTCGACTACACAAACCCACGATCGTTCATGAGGAGGGGCAAGCAGAGCGCTTGCCTCCAGGGACCTGGGGGCATCTCCGTAGATGACAGGGACAGTCTTTCGCTTAAACACAGGCCGCTCAGCCGAGGCACAAGGCCACTTCGCCTAAAGAGCAGGCTGTTTTGATTTTTAACAAACTGCCCCCCCCGCCCCCATTTCTTACCCATGATTAATTTTTCAGTTTAGATGAGATCGGGAGCGTTCAGGGTGGTATGGCCGCAGACAAAGTTTTCAGTTTAGAAAATGAGACCTTGAAGGAGAAGAATCTGGGGACCCTGCTGTCCCCAGGCTTCCCGCTAGCCTCTTCACACCAAGTTCTGCTCAGGCTCCAGGGGGCTGAGGAGCCTGTCCCCTCTGACGGGACAGGGAGGTGGCGACAAACCCCGAGGGGTGGGAAGAGGGACATTTACGCAGAAGGACTGAGTCACGAAGGGAAGGGCTCTCGGCCAGCTGCCTGTCGTGGGGTGCCACGGGCCACCCTGCAATGCCAGCCTCCCCACAACTCCAGGAGGCTCCCAGCCACAAACAGGGTGGGAAGGACAGCCCTGGCCTGACCACGGGGACCAAGCGAGCCAGCATGGACGTCCCTGCAAACCGGGGCACCCATCAGTGCCTCGGCCCCCACAGCTGCTGGGCCCTGGGCCATGTTGTCCTTGTCCCTGGACACCTGCACTTGGGTGGGCCACAGGCATCTCCAGCTGGACACTGCCTCATGGGAACCCCCGTCTCCTGCTGCCTCGGGGACCTCTATGGGAGGCCCCAGGCCATCAAAAGATGCTTCTTGCCCCTCACTGTCCGTGCTTCCCTGTCACTGGCCCCTCCCTCTCCCTCAGTCTGCCCCCAACCCAGGGCCACATCCCGTCACCCTGGGCTGTGGTGAGGCAGCCCTCACATGGCCCCGAGTGGAGTCCTCTCCCTAGGCCCTGTGGCCCTGAGGTCCCCCCAGCCAGTCCCTCCCACCAGGGGATGCAGGGGACTCACGTGATGGTCTTGTCCCAGTCGCACCACAGCGTTGTCCCCACGGCCTCCATTTCGGCTTGGAACGGGGCGAGGCAGAGCTCCTGCAGGAGGGCGCCGGGGTTGGCGGGCGGGCCGGCGGTGGCTGCGAAGAGGTGGTGCACTGCAACAACAGTGTGGGGGATGGTCACCTCCGGCCCAACCGCCCGCCCGCCGGCCCCACAGGCCAGGGCTCCCCTCCCAGAGGCGTGCAGGGGAGCAGGGGGCGGTCACGGGTCTGAGGGTCCAGGGGAAGACTGCATTCCCCTCGTGAGTGGTGATTGTCACTCGTCCTGAGAGTTCGAGGTAGCACTGGGCACAGGGTCTGACACTCACAGACTGTTTTATCCTCATCCAACCCTGACATGTTCCCAATGTGTCACAGACATGGAAACTGAGGCAGCGAGAGTGACTCGTGGGGGTCGGACCCAGGCCCACTCCCAGCATGAGGAGGACTCGCCCATCCTGGGTCGAGGAGGGGACTCAGAGAGAAATGGCCCTATCCCAAGGCACGCGGGGACTGGACCGCCCCCCAGCCCGGAGCCCCCAGCTCATGTCCTGTGCCTGACAGTCACCGGTGGCAAAAAGTTGACCAACTGTGACATGTGTCCTACGCTCCCACCGAAGCTGCTCTGGCAGGTGGGGGGCAGGCGGGGGACAGTCAGGCCCCGCCCCGGCCTCCTCCTCTGGCCCAGCATCTGCTCTGTCCCCCTCTCTCTGTGTGGCAGGTGGGGGTGGCATCCTTCCCAGATCCTGGTTAAGGACCCCATTAAGCTCAGGCTGCTGGCTCGCCTGCTGCCCCCAGGTCACGCTGGGGGCTCTGCCCAGCGACTCCGCCTGCCCCACCGAGATGCCTCCGAGCAAGTCCACCTGTGGGACAGGTGAAGTGCCAGGCTCCGGGGCAGCTCAGGAGGCTCAGACACTGAATGAGGGAAGAAACGCTAAGCCACTACCCAGATGTGGCCTGTGCCCTGCCCCTCCCCCAGCTCCTCTCCCTGCCCCTCCGAGGCCCCGCCCCAGCCCCCCCAGCCCCCGCCCCAGCCCACACCCTGGCCCACGCCCCGACCCACATCCCCAGGGCCTGGTCTGGGCGGGCAGGATGTTCCTTCTTTTCTGACACCTGAGCACCCTCCCAGCAGCCCGGCCTGTTAGTTTGCTCTGTGAGGGGCTGGCCAGGGGTGGTGGTGGGGGTCGGCCCAGCGGGTCCCCTCCCGCTCTGGGGGGCTGGTTTTAGGGAGAATGAAGACGACTGTGCGCTTGGTCGGGGTGACTCAGGGCTCCCTGCTGTACACGACGAAGCCACTCAGGCTGGTGTGACATCGGACAAGCCTGTTACAAGGACGCTGGTGGCTCCCATGGCCCCAGAGGGTCAGATCATCCAGCAGAGCCGGTCCCCAGGGCAGGCAGGGTGCCTCCTCTGTCCCCAGCCCAGGAGTGTGGGAGCTGGGGGCCAGGAGGGCGCTGTCCCCTCCACCTGTCCCCAGTCCATAGTTCCTCCCGTGGAGGTGTCCCTCCCTGGTGTACTCAGCTCAGTTTCTCCTTGCTTCCTCTACCACAGAGGACAGCCCCTGCCCCACCCTGCGGGCCTGCCCCAGTCTGCAGCCTCAGTGCCCCCCGCCATAGCACAGCCAGCCCCCTGCCAGCGGCCCCTACCCTGGGCTGATTGTGGGGCCTGCCCCCTGGCCTTGACCCTGGCCTGGCTCTGGTCACCTCTGCCTGCCAAGGGTGGCAGCCCTGCCCCATGGGCATGAGACCCGCACTTTCCTTCCTGCCCTGGGGCAGCCAGAGCCCACTGGTTCTCTTCGCAGCTCCCACCCCTGGGGCTGCAGGGGAGCCGGGCCACCAATCAGGGCTAGGGGGACAATTCACACTCTCCTACCAGCCTGGAGAGGTCGCTTCTGTGTGAAGGAGGCAACATTGCAGTTTTAAAGCTGAATGAAACCCCCAAGGTCCAACCATCGGCCGTTTGCAGCCATGCCCATGAGATCTCCCTGAGGCTGGGCAGCCGCAGGGCCTCCTTCCTGTGGGTCCCCACACAGCTGGGCAGTGTCACCAGGAGTTCAGAGAACCAGCCCTGAGAGAAGGACACTCGGCTGACGGGGGCGTGGGGTCCCCCAGAGGCGGTGACAGGGGGTGGGGTGCTCCCCCAGGGGCTTGGGCTGCAGGCCGCACTGAGACCAAGGGCTTCTGGGCTTTTGAGGCGAGATGAGGGCCCAGCCGAGTAAGCCCGACCGAGGGCCGCATCTGGACCCGCCCGTGGCCTGCGTCCGCCCGTGGCCTGTGTCCGCCCGTGGCCTGCGTCAGCATGTGTGGCAGGGGCTGACCACATGTTTGCAGAGAGAGAACCACAGGCCCCTCCTCACCCCCGTCCCGGGGCTGGGGGAGCCCAGTGACCATGATGAAGGGGCTGAGCTGAGAGGCCTTCTGGTCAGAGTGGCCGGGCTGTGGCCTGAAAGCACAGCCTCCCCTTTGGGGCCATGAGCTGGGGTGGGGAGCAGCCTAGGTGCCCCCAGGGACCCTCCACACCCCTGACCTTCCAGGCGGCCACAGGGTGGGGGTCCCCCAGCTCCCGCAGGCCTGCTTCCCTCTTGGCTACAGTTTTGTTGCTTAAGAAATGGGGCCCCCACCCCCAGCTGGGGGGCACTAACAGGGCTCCTTCCCAGGGGATGCGTTAAGGGGTGGGAGCCCACCTCCAATCGAGTGGCTCACCCCTGCGAGGTTTCAGGTTGTGCCACCCTCAGCAACTCATAGGACCCTGGGGTCCAGCGAGCACAAGGGTGAGGGCTGGGGGAGAGGCCCGGAGGGGGCGATGGCCGAGGGCACAGGACACTTCCCCAGGTCGATCTGCCCTGGCTCGAGTCTGCACGGGCATGCACGTGTGTCAGAGCCTTCCGGACTGCACACGTACGTGTGTCCGGTCATTCTGTGTCCGTCACACACGACGAGGCTGACTCAGGCCGCCAAGTGTGGAGGAGACGACCATCGTGGCAGATGGTCTTTATCAACTGCCCTGGTCCCCTGCACTGCCCGGGTCATTCACGGAACATCCTCTCCGAGCTCCGCGCACTTCCCACCAGAGAGCCACGAGGAAACCTCGCTCGGCAGGCTCAGCTGCAGCCGGGAAGCGCCCCTCCTGCCGCCCTCTGGTCTGGTGCCCCTGCCCCAGCCTGGTCACCAGCGCCCCACGGCCCGCAGCCTGGCAGCCACGGAGGGGTGCACATCCCGGCAGGTGGCCCCGTAGGACGTTAAACGGTTCTTCCTGAACATCATGCCACCGGGTTTACACACGGAGAGCAGAGCCTTCTCTACCCCTCTCCCGCCACCCCTGAAAAGTAAAGAGCGCCTTGCCCCAGAGACAACCATGCCTGGAGTTCTCAGGTTTGCTGCTCTGAGCCAGGAGGAAGGGGTGGGGCCACCCTCCCCGGCAGGGGCCCCCACCGCAGCTGGAGGGCTGGGCCTTCCTTGCAGGGCACCCAAGGGGAGGGAAGAAGGAAAACAGAGCAAGAAGCCAGCTCTGCGGGAACCGGGGACAGGGAGATGGCCAACCACAGAGCAAATGTACAAAAAAGGAGCTTTCTTCTACCCCACAGCCACCAGCGAGAAAACAGATGGGGGAACACCCCACTCAAAGCGGGAAAACATCCCAATCATATCCATTCTCGGTAGCAGCCCCAGCCCCACACGATTCCCAGAAACGGAGCAAGGGGTCTGCAGGTGGAGAAAGGCAGGGGGCGGGCGGCTATGTCTCCATGTTGCACCCTCCCCCTCGGTCAATGTGCCCATGCGATTGCCACTCAGACCCCAACAGGCACTTAGCTCAGAAGCCAGCGGCATTCCAGAGGAGTCGACTGTTCGTCGCCCTCCCAGGACCACCCCCACCCGAGGCTCTCGCCTCAAATGCTCCTGGACGCACCTCTGTTCCCTGCCCTGGGCTTGCGCAGACACCTGCCTACCCACCACTGCCCCCGAGTGTCCAAGGGGACGTCCAACCCAACGTCCCTGCTGTGGATGGGGCTGCCGGCCTCACAGTAAGTGAGAACAGAAGACGCCCGGTCACACTGGAATGTCAGATAAACACGGCTTTTTTAGAATTGAGGATGTCCACGCTATTCCATGAGACATGCTTACATAATTAGTCATTGATCTGAATCTGAACCTGACTGGGGCCCTGGGTCTTAGTCAGAAGCCCCAGCTCCGCCTGGGCCCGGGGCCTGGCTGACCTTGACCGTCACTTCCTCACGGCCTAGGCCCAATCCCAGGGCTGTCCTTCACTTTCACCTCTGGAACTTTCTGGAGTCTCCACTCCTCCTCTCTGTAACCTCCCCCCTCACCGCCCCCCTCCCCCCGCCAGCCCACACTGCGAAGGAGCCGGGGCCTTTATGCCAAACTGGTCTCATCCATTTAATGCCCACAGGCTGCCCTTGGCCCTGGGAGAGAAACACATGCTGCCTACTGGGCCCTGCGGTCCAGCCTTGGGTCAAAGGTTCCCCCGACCCTCCCGCGCTCAGTCATAGCGGTTCCAGAAAGTCCCCAGAATCAGGGCCTGTGCATCACAGCCCCGGGGGCTGGAAGCTCTTCCCGAACTCTCAGGGGCCCCACCTCCAGGTCCACGCCCTTGGCCCTTTCTTCCACTAAAGCAGCACGGTCCACGTGCCGTGTTAACATGGAACAGGGCCTCTCGGCCGCATGGCCAGGCTGCTCTTCGTGTGGGGCTGCCCGGGGGCCTACCTTCCAGAACCCTCTCCCAGTCATGACACCGTGTGACCCACTTCTGTGTGAGACGGAGACAAGTTTCCAGGATGAACGGTTTCCCCAGCGGCCACTAGTCCGACCTTCTTCCCAGCCAGCAGGCAACCCCATCTCTTCCTACACACTGACCCGCAGAACCTTCCAGAGGCAGTGAATGCACACACAGAGCGAGCTGACCTGGCGTCCCAGTCACCGAGTTTCCATCTCAGTGACTGCCCTCGAGACCTTTCTCTCATGTCTTGGGGTTCTGCTGTGGGCCCCGAGAACCGCTTTCATTCCTGTGGACACGTGACCCCGCAGCAGGCATCGGCATCCAGTTATTTGCTTGTTGCTCACACAGCCTTTTGCCTTTCCAGGTGACGTCTGGCTAAGGACCCTTCCTGGTGAGCCTGGTGGGCATGGGGTGCAGAGCCCTGGGGAGCAGGGTGGACTCCAGGGTGGTGCATGGGGGTGGTTGGGGTGGCCTTGGAGGTGGGCAGTCATCCGGGAGGGCCTGGGGGGCTGGAGGACAGTGAGCAGAGGGCAGAGTGGATGTGGGTCAGGAGGCAGATGAGGGCAGCTGGGGTTCTGGTCTCTGGTCCCACAGAATCTGCCACAGGGACCCATGTGGGGGGAGGAGAGGAGGGGGCAGCAGGGAGCAGAGCGAGGGAGACGCCGTGAGGCCTAATGAGGTTGAACCGAGAAAGGCCGGCTGTGCCGCTGGCCGGGGCCCGGGTCCCCGTGGGGTCTTGGCCAGCGCCCCCCTGGCCGATCTCGCTCTGACAAGGCCGCTTGGGACCTGTGCTGTAAACAAGGGCGGAAGCGCTGTCTCTCGGTGTCAAAGAAAACACGAGTGGAGCAACCTCAGGGAAGACAAGCGCTTCCAGGGACAACAATCCCTGCATTGTGCTCCGAAGAAGGCATGCTTGTTCAGGTCGCGACCCCCCGCCCCGCCACGCTGACATAACCCTCCTGGTCGAGAACACCCGAGTTCTCTAGAAACCTTGCCCAGCCCGAGGTCACCCTGCCCTGAGGGAGGGTTCTGGTGGTGAGGACACCCCTCTGGGGGCTGGAGGGGGAAGTTGGAGGCCCAAGGGCACCTCTGGTGTGGCGGCTGGGGATGGGGCCGAGTCCCGTCAGCACGGTGGTGGTCCCTTCACCCACTGGGTGAAGGGACAGGGTGGGCAGGCTGCACAGGCCCAGTGTACGTGCTGAAGCCACAGCGGCCACCTTGGCCACCTCCCCTTCTCCCCTCTCAGGTCCTGCTTGCCCTCCTCAGCCATAGCATCTCCCCCTTCGGGGGGTCTTCCCTGAGTCCCCAGGGCAACCAGAGGCCCTTCTCAGAGCCCACGGAGCGTCTGCCACCACCAGGCACTGTCCTGCAAGGGACCCACCCAGCTCAGACATGATGAAGTCACAGGGTTGAGAAGCCCACCCCGTGGACTCAGCCTAGGGGCTTGAACGGTGTCAGGAGAGCTCCGCCTGGTCACAGGCAGGTGCCCCGTCCCTCCGTGACTCACAGGCCCGGCCCCTGCAGATGCGGCAGAAAACAGAGGGTGCAGCCCGCGTCCCATGCTCTCCCTGAGACAGCCCTGGTGGCGGGCCAGGGCCCATTGAGAGGAGAGCCCACCATGCCAGGTGGACCTGGTGACAGACAGGCTCTGGCCCCGAAGGAGGGGACGCTGGAAGCCAGCCCGCCAGGCTCCCCTCTGGAGGGCTGGAATTGACACCGGGCGGGGCTCCCGCATCACACCCACCTCACCCCTGCCAGATGCCAGTATGAACAGAGAAGCTGTGGCATGGTTCAATCTGGGGGGGAAACCAGGAGGAAGAGACTTTCCCAGCGGGCTGTTTGCCTGAAGAAAGGGTTCTAAGTTGACATTTCCTGACACATCGCTGACTGCCACATCCACGGGGACACGGACATTTCTCAACAGCCCTGGCCTGGGACCGACCCTATGCACACTGACTGGCATGTGCCTGTGGAAGGGAGACAAGAATCCAGAAGCTTCTCCCTGCAGGGAGAGTCAGCAGACACACTGAGCTGATTAGCAAATGGGACTCCTTCGGATTTGGGCTCCAGGACTGGACGTGCCTTGGACCCGACGCAGCACGGCAGCCTGAAGTGGCCAATGCACCGCACTTCCTGTGGGGGGGGGGAGTCACAGTGACCCTTGTATAGGCAGAAAGTCAGATCTATCTTTCTGAGATTACGGCAGCCTTGAAAGTGAGCCCCGCATCCCTGGCACGGCCCCAGGGAAGGTGTGTGCTTCCCGGGACAGGTGACGGGAGTGCCGGCCTGGGCCAGCTCTCCTGAGTGGCAGAGGGCTCACGAGGTCAGGAGCCTGCCACACAGTCCCATGGAATGACCCTGTGTCGTGTGGCAGCGTCCTCTCTTCTGACCGATGAGAAACGGTTCTGCGGCTACACACACAAGTCCCGCAGGGCGTGCAGCACAGAACCTTCTGTAAACAGGAGAGCACGCACTGGGCAGAGCAGAAAGACGCCTCCCTCCCCCAGGGAGCAAGCAGATCGAGTAAGAAAAGTAGTTTGACTGCAAACACGGCTACAGACGAGCTCCCGAACCTATGGACTCGCGGACTTAAAAAAAACATCTCACCTCGCCCTTCTGGGTAGCGAGGTCTTCCTCACCAAGGAGATCTGGCTGAAGACGCAGCTTGGGAAGGAAACACTGCGTGCTCCATATTCTCCTAATTACTGCTGGGCTCCAATGACAAGAATTTACTAATAACCTCATAAAGTCCTGTTTATTTTTTCCAAGATACAACATTAGCCAGGCCCCTCAGAATAATTTAAGATTACAGAACCTTGGACTTTCACCAGAACGTGTATCGCTTTCTTGGTAAACAAGGAAGGCCTTTCTTTAAAGGCGCTCACGGCCGTGTTTTATTGACACACGCCTCACAGGGTGCAGCTTCTGCACACCACAGAAAGCATTTGTTTGTGTAAAAAACAAAAACAAGCACAAAAAAAGAACACAGCCCAGCTCTCTGCCTTGCTAAAGAGAAACGCTGGTTTCTTCGGAAACCAAAACAGTACGTTCCCTGTCAAGCCAAGCAGATCCTAACACGAAAGAAGAGAATAATATTATTTTAAGGTTTTGCTTTATGCGGAACTTCAGCCCAAACACTTAAGTGGCAAGATCAGTTTTCAGACGGTATTATATCGATGCCGAGGGTTTCCTGCAGACCCGACGCTCCTTGGCGGGGTGTATGAATAGCGAGAGCCCTAGAGTGGTAGGGTGCCTGGGCCGTCCTCAGCCCCTCGCTGCCAGGGTCTGGGCCACCTCCAGGACAAGCCATCCTGCTTTCCCAGCTGCCAAAATAGCGCTGGGGTCACCCCTTCACCAGCACCAGCAGGTGCTTCTAACCACACCACACTTTCCGGGGGAAAAGGTCTTCCCAGGGCCACTGGACTCTTCCACTTCAATGACCCATTTCGTTTATACTAAGACGTATCTAAATACATGAAGTGAGTCCAAAAGCTAAAGCCACTTAAAAAGATTCCTTAGTGGGCAAGGAAGTGAAGGTGACAACTTCTTTTTAAATTTTTCTAAGTCCGGTGACAGGTCTTGTCCTCCCTGAGTTTCAGCTTAGAATCCGTCCCAAACAGGAAGCCCGGCACGTTCTGCCAGCTTGTCCCCAGTCCTGTTAGAACTGCCACGAGCCAGAAGCGCAGCCGCTCCCCAGGGAGCAGGAGGAGCTGGGGAAATGCCCCAAGCAGGCGGCCCCCTTCTGCAGACCACCCTGGGGGGTTTGTTTGCGAGTCAGCACCTGCCGTGTGTTAGAGTGGGGTTTTCGGTTTTCGCGGATCTCCGGATAAAGGGCTGTGCTTCCGATTCGCAAACACGCGGTCTGCCCGGTGCCTGCTCCCACACTTTGTCCACACGCGGTCGCCACAGCCCCAGCGGGGACACAAGGGTGCGGGCAAGGGGCCTGCGCATCATAGTTTTCCTCCTGAAAAGCGGCGACTCCCGGGGTGCGGGGGAAGGTGCCTCGTGCTTGTAGGGACTCCCTGCTCCCCCACTCCCCGCAAGCTCCCCCCAAGCTGCCCCTCTTGGCGCAGTCCTGCGCCGCGGACCCCGGGCCCATGCCCCGGGGCCTCCCGGTAGCCGGAGCCACGGCGTCCAGACTACCGGTCAGCAAAGGGGACGCTCGAGAAGCGCACCCGGTGCTCTCACTGCGCCCGCCTCCCCTCGAGAGCGCCGGGCGGGTGGGTGAGGGGCAACGGCGGGGTGGGGGTCGGGTGGCCGAGACCCGGTCCTACTCACCCAGGAGCAGCCAGAGGCTGCGCTGCGGGAGGCCGAGCAGGCCTGGGGCCATGGCGCGCTGCCGAGCGAGCCGAGCTGAGTCCGCCCGCCGCGCGCCCCGCCGAGGTCTGAGCCGCTGGGCGCCGGGGGCGGGAGAGGGAGCAGGCGGGAGGCGGCCCGCCCGGCCCACTGCGGCTCCTCGGGTGGCGTAGGCCCGGCGGGGGCGGGGGGATGGCAGTGAGCACCACCAACGGGGGTGCCGGGCAGGCCAGCACCTGCCGCCAGGCTGCCGGGAGGAAGCTGCACCAACCAGGCGACCCGACCCACGCGAGTCACCTGCGCCCGACCGACCCGACGGGGAGTGCGGCGCTGCGGGACCCTCCCCGGGAGCTGCACCCTGGGGTTCCGGGGAGGCTGGCACCTCAACCCATGCACTGGCACTCCTGAAATGTTCGCCGAACAATGGACACCTTAAAAACTAGGCATGGTCTCCTCGACAGGGCTCCTCGGACCCAACGCAGCACCGTTCCCTCCACTCCCCAGGTCTGACTACGCCTGCCTGGGGGCGGGAGGGGATGGCCAGCGGTGTCTCGTTAAAAGCCAAGACCGCGGTTCCTCTCCCACCCGGCCCCCGCAGGTCCGGAAGCTGGGTATCCCGTGGGGGGCACACGCTTGGCACCTGGGGAGGCTCACAGTAATCAAAAAAGAACACCGGGACATAGAGGACCTGGAGTCACTGCTGGGACCTAGGGACGAGGGGTGGCCTGGGCACGCAGCAGGCACACAGGAAGGTGGGGGACCGACTGGGCTCTTTGCTGGGGCTGGGGGCTGAGGGCTGGCGCTGGTACCAACCCTGCTGCAGGGACTGGCGGTGAGCAGCCAGCGACGGCTCGGGCCCAGTCCCGACCCTGAATTTATGTAGACGGGTGACAGCGCTGGATCTGCCTCACCTGTGGTCTGTCCGGCGTCCAGGTGGGGAGCTGATGGGGCGTGGGGTGGGTGGGTGTACTCGGTTATGGAGTGATCAGAGAGGGACTCCCTGGGTGACACCGCAGAGCCCGGGGATCCTCGGGGCAGGGCAGGTGTCCTGAGGCGGGTCGGACAAGGAGACCTCAGCTACTCTGGGGCGCTGCGCTGGCCTGGGTCTTCCCAGGCAGTGGCCCCTCCTTCCCAGGAGGCCTCCGCGCACTTGAGTCAATTTATGCCCGTGCTACTGAGCCGTCTGGGGCTCTCGGTGCCGCCGGCGTTTCCGCCGCTGAAAAGGGCAGCGCCTAGGGCACAGCGGCCAGGACCCAAGGAGCATTTCCCAGTGCTAAATGCGAGGGCGCAGAGCCACCTGCCATCGGCCTCGGGAACGGAGGCAGCTTGCAGCCGCGTGTCACAGGCGGGGCAGACGCTCAGGGGCCCTGCACATCCCGAGCGAGCGAGGGGTCTGGGTCTGGGGGTGGGGGAGGGCGCACGCTCCAGATCAGAAACCTCTTCTGCCCCCCGGTGGCCAGGCCTGCCCCGTTGCTCGTCTCACACAACCCTTACTGTGCGCAGGAACACGTGCTAGGTAGACCAGGCAGATGCCGCTCTTCCGTGGGCGAAGCTCATGGGGCCACTGCCCAAACCCCCATGGTAACGTGCACGACCTGGTACGGGACCCAGACACAGGGCTGCACCTGCTCAGCTGTAGCTTAAGACGGCTTAAGGTGAGGTGGGGGGAGGAGGGCACAAGGGGACTGCAGGCCAGAGCCAAGCAGCAGTGTGCGGGGGCCATGTCATGGGGGAATGGCAGTTTGGAAGTATGGCCTGGCCCTGGGCCAGGTCCACTGCAGAGAGCCCACCCTAGGCCGGCAGGGAGAAGAGAGCATGCTCGGGGCCCAGAAGCCCTCACCACCCAGGGCACCCTCTGCTCCCGGACCCCCAGGGCCCCCCAGTGGCAGCCCTTTGCCAGTTTCCCTTTGAAGCTCACCCCCATTCTACCAGGTCAGGCAAAGAATTAGCGGCAGGGGAAGCTGAATGAAAGGCATGCATGAACTCTTTGTACTACTTTTGCAACTTTTCTGTAAAACTGTTCATTAATTAACTACTCAGGATGCTGTGTGTCTGTGTGGGGAGGGGGGAAAGGGAGAGGAATTCATTTCTGAAAGGGTCAATTATGTAGGTTACTCTTTTCCCCTGATCCTGCTAGCTTGAGTTTTTGGTCATTTGCAGTCGAGGGTCCCAACACACTGGTGTGTGGCCAGCTGCATTCCAGCAATGTCAAGGCAGGCTGCTGCCCTTCCTAGAAGACGGGACACTCACAAAGCAGCACGACGCAGGCAGCAGGCTACCACTGAGTCAGGTGAAGGCCCCACCAGGTGACAGGCCTCCGCCACCGCCCCCCGCCCCAGCAGACCTGCCCGGTCGTCCAGCTCTGAGGGCTCTTCTGTTTGAGCCTGTGCAGGGGCGCTGGCTTCACTTGGTGCCTGGGACAGCAGACCCTGCCCATTCCCTCCTCATGCACGGGACTCACACGGCAGAGCATGCCTTCTGGGCGCACTGTCAGAAGAAACAGGCTGGCTTCATCTCTCGGCTTCCCGGCGGTACCAGCGGTTGTTCAGAGCAGTCACTGCCCACCACATACATAACGATGGCACTCTGACCTGTCAGGAAACCGTGACTGCCAGCCCTGACCTCCACCACGCTATGAAGACAGTTCCACCGAGTTCATGTGACACTCACAGCCCACACATAACGCTGTGTCCCGAGTCAAACTCAGGCAGACAGACGCAGAACCTGGAACAGCTGTACACCGCTCCCGACAGTTTTCAGAGGCAAGGACGGTAGCTGCGTCAGCTATCTGCTGCTGATGCACACATTCTCACGGACTCAGCAGCCTGCGCACCCACAAACTTTCTACCCTACACTTCCAGAGGTCTGAAGCCTGCCACATTCTACCATCAAGATGCCAGCTCTAGAGGGCAATCGGTCCCTTGCTTTTTCCAGCTTCTACAAGCCCCCCTCATTCCTTGGTTCTCACCCTACCCCTCCTTCAAAGCCAGCAGCAGTGGGGAGGGTCCCCCTCAAAACGCCTTTTCTCTGGTTTTCCTTCCTGCTTCCAGGCCAGCTGGTGAGCAACCTTGCTTGCTCCCGTAAACTGACACCCTTTCACACAGGGCACGCTCACTGGTGGGGGGTGGTGGACAGAGCAGCCTGGAGGGCCCTGACTCTGCCGAGCACAGCGCAGACACCGATGCACGTCTACTATGTTCCCGGTAAACCCTGATAAGTGACGGTGACCGACAGTGAAGTCAGGTGTGGGCACGCCAGCCGGAGAGCTGTCTGTAAAAAACCCTGTTACGTTGAGCTCCCTGGTTATGTGCGTTAGCTCCTTTGACCAGAACTGAGGCTGGCATCAGGCAGAGCCACTTGGGATTTTTAGTGCCACTTTTCCTGAGACAGTCTTAGGGCACTCACGACACCCCAGGTCTCTGGTTATCTGCAAACACAGCCATCTGTGCCGTCTCTCTGCTCAAGATCGCTGAAGTGCTCTTTGGTGTCCCAGTAGTCTGGGAGGAAAACCGGCTTTGAGCACTAATGTGTGTTAAAGTTATCTGAAGGTCTGCTAGTCCGTGTTTCAACTTTATTCAATGCTAACTCTGGACGCAGTCTTTTCATATAAATAACCATGTAATTTAACTTGTAGGAACAAATTTTCACCATTCTAGGATTCTAATTTGATGTATGGCCACTACCAATGAGATTCAAGGTTTTAATTTTTAAAATTCCTGACAGACATTTGGGATGGATCTAAAGACAAATTAGTATATGAAACAAAACATAAAGTCCGGTAAGAAGGAAAATCTCTGAAATCCGTGGTTGCACGTGCAGCCTTCCCCTCCGTGTATCCCACATAAACACTGGGAGGCTCATTCACACGTGGAAAAGGCCATCACACCTGCAGGAAGTATCACACTGACAGTCATCTTGCAGATTCTGCCTTTATTAAGTGTAAATACAATAAACATAAATGCTAAGTGGGCAACTTGAAATCAAGTGGTACCAACGAAATATTAAATGCGCTAAATATTGTAAACATTTGGAGAAAATGCATACTTAACATGTCCACCTTACCATTAGTAAAACTGCAACGTTTAACAGCAAGTTACTTTAAAAAAGAAAGACATCTGTGTTGTAAGGCATGGAACTGGACTTTGACAACGGTCCGCGTCCACACTGCAGCCCCATCCGCACGAGCAGCACTGCAGGAACCCTCACTGAACAAGCATGTGCGGTGCGGCGGCCGCGTCACTTTAAGTCCTTTAAGTTGGGGTGGTGAAGTGGGCGCACTGGGTTTAAAATACCGCCACCACCATTTGGGATTACATGTGCAACTTCAATACAAGTTTGTAAAATGAAAAGAAATTAAGTGCTTTCCCAGTGTGCTCGGGTTCACTCTTCCTGGTGAAAGCGGGGAAGACACATCTGAACCTCTTACAGTGGAGTCTAAAAGCGCACTAACGGCATCGGCAGGAAGTATCTTGGAAACTTTATACACATTCCAAAGTGCATTTATCAACCCCGAGATCACATCATCTTGCTAGCACCAGCTCTCCCTGCGTGCTGTAGAGCATTTTCTGCAGGAGGCGCTCATGCTTTCCAAGGGAGTTCTACAGGTCAAAAGAAGGAAGAGACGACAGTTACCGGTGTGCTCTACCACTCAGCCAATCACTGTCACCCAGCTCACGTCTCGTCGACATCACGCACACTCGCTCACACTGAACACCTCCACTGGCGCATCGCTGAGTTGTCCACTAGGTCAGTAACTGGGCAGGCCACCAGACAGTGCACACAGAGAACTACTCAGACTCGGTTTTGACAGAGAAGGCTGCACTGTCATCGTGGTAAAAATGTAGCAATGTCTTTGACAGAAAATCACATGAGATGTGAAAGCTACTTCATTCACTACCGAGCACCTTATCTACTACCATAAAGGCAGACTCACCAATACTGGTTTACTAATGAGAACCCATTACATAAAAATGATTTTAAAGACGAACATGACCACAGGACACAAATCTGAAAAGGAAATTCTGATGTGCACCCCTGAGGACGTTCCTCCCACAAAAGCTGCTCTAGTGTGACTACAGCCCCACCTCAAGGACTGTCTAATCACCACTCTGCTTTATCTTCACCGTCAAATTTGTCACTATTTCAAGTTATCTCGTTCGTTTACTTCCTCCCCCTCTCTGGAATGCAAGTCCTTGAGGGCAGGAGTCTTCTTCACTGCTACATTCCCAGCACCTAGAAGGGGACTCTGTGGAGGGGGGGGGGAGGGGGGTGTGTGTGTGAGAGAGAGAGAGAGGGAGAGGGAGAGCGAGAGGGAGGGGGAGAGAGGGAGGGAGAGAGAGAGAGCGAGAGAGAGAGAGAGAGAGAGAGAGAGAGAGAGACACACACAGCGGAGACAAACTTCCTGGGGGGCTGACCTGGCACAGTCCTGGGCCTAGGTATACAGAGACTCACTGTGCTGTGTAGTTGGTGTAGAAGGACAAAGAATGAGGAAAGCACTCAGAAGGGATCAGGATCAGGCTGGAAAGACTAATGGGAGGGAGAAGTGTGCAGACAGGAGGGTGGAGGAAGCAGACACGCAGTCTATTTAAACTGCGGGTAGAAGAGTGCAGAGACAACAAAAGAGGGGAGCAGACAATGGCATTTACAGATGACAGCCTGGATGCTCACTGTGCCAATGTCATTGGTTAACTGCTTCTAAGTGTTTTCAGGGAAGAGAGCTAAAAATAGGTATTTCTGAAGAGCAGAACCACGAATTTATATTATTTCTATTAAAATGTAATAGTTTGATGGCACTTTAAAGTCCAAATATTGACACCCGCACACCAAAGACCTTGGTCCCTAACCTAATACCATCACCACCTTTGCAAGTACACACAGTGCCCCAGTTATTTTATATTTACCATTTTAACTCTGACACAGGGTGGTGATGGGATTTCTGGGTCAAAGAGCAAATTCATACACAATTTTTAAGGACATTGATGAATTTCATTCCATCTGCACTGCTTGCACCAATAGCCATGTGTCAGAGAGCCTGCATCTGATAGGTGGGAGTTTCTTTTTAAGGGGGCACCTAACTAAACCAGCATCATTTACTGAAGTCTGTTCTCCTTCCTGCTGCTCTGCAATGGCGCCTTTACCTCCAGTGGACGCCGACTCGTGGGACGGTTTCTGCACTGGCTTCGGTTCTGTGATCTGCTTGTCCACCCCACGCCAGCACCATGCTGCCTCACTGTCACTTCACACTGTGTTGAGATATGTGACCACTTCAACCTTCCTACTTCATTCTTCTTAAAAATGGTCTTGGCTATTCCTGACCTTTTCTATTTCCATAATTGATGATCGGCTTGTCGAGTCCCACGAAACCACCCTGCTGGGACCTTATCAGGGTGCACTGAGTGCACTGCACAGGACGGGGAGAACAGACACGTTCACGCTGCTGAGTCTTTCAGTCCCTAAAGGGACCACATACCCCTCAAACTAGAATCGCTTCACAACTGAGTTTCCAGATAGAGGCCTTGAGTGTCTTGTCAGACACATTCCTAAGTATCTGGTACTTTCAAAGCTACTGAAAGCAACTCTGAACCCTCTAATGTCATGAACAGTGCACCAAACTGTGGTGGACTTTGTGTGCTCAATGTTCATGACTCTCAAACCCTAATACTTTACATACAGAATCTTTGGAATTTTCCTTACAAAATCAGACTGCCTAGGGATAATCTAATTTTAGATTTCTCCCAAACATGTATACCTTCTGTTTCGTTCTTACTGCGCTGGTTAGCAGCTCTAAGTTACAATGATGAACAGAGGATTTTGGTAGATACACCCACCCCCGGCTCCTGTTGTGAAGGGGAAGACTTTCAACATTTCAGCATCAAGTACGATGCTTGTTTGGGAGGCAGTTTTCCCCAGGTTTTTCACATTTCTGCACGTCTTGCTAGCAGACTGTCTTTGTTCTGGACTAACCTTTCAACCTTTCAATAGTAAACAGCCTTGGAAGGCAGAGAATGTGTCTCCCTTGAGAATGAAGGGTGGGTTAGGTTCCTGGCCAGTATAAAGTATCTCCCTCCATGACAAAGGCACGGCAGGCTTGCCTGCAGCTCACCATATATATTTGGGCTCCCTAAGCTTGGGGATCCTCTTGTAATGCAACCCACTGGCCCTCGTAGGACTGCCCCATGGGAATTGAGGCTCAAGAACCTAGGCCAGGAAATGGTATTCTGGCTACTGCTGTGTAAAAACTCGTCCTTTGTCTGTCCCAGGAGTCTCGTGTCTTTTACTAGCATCAGTGAGTTTATGGGAAGTTAACATGCTATTTGCAAGTAGCATCAAATCTTATGCCCGAGATTTCTCCTTGAGAAGATCTGACCATCCATTTCTAGTTTAAGAATTCTATCAACATGGGTGAAGGATTTTGTAAATCACTTCTCCATCTACTGAAATAATCAGAAGGTGTTTCTCCTTCATTCTCTTCATATGGTAAATTATATTGATTTTCAAATGTAAAATAGACCTTGAAGTCCTGGAGTAGTCATTTTGGCTATAACTTATTTTTTAAAATAAGTTGTTTGTTGGGCTTAGTTCACCAATATTTTTAAAGGCATCTCTGCACCCACGCTCACGAGACCGGTCATTTTCCACTCTCGCAGTGTCAGTGTGTTTGGTGCCATGACTGTACCGATTTCCCCAGGAGACTTTAAGACCGATACATTTTTAACTTTCACCGACGACTCTGCTGATGTGGACGTCGGCTCTCTCACGCTATTGGCTTCCAGTGGGCAGCGGTCAGGGGTGCTGCCTAACACCTTCCCGTGCAGGAGACAGCTCCCAGCACAGAACTGTTTGGCCAAAACGTCAGTAGTACCAAGAAACTTCACAAATCACTCCTGACACATCTGATGAGTCACAGCACCTTCTCCATACACCGCACAAATCATTTTTTGTGTTTCAGTTGCGTTTTTACCTTTCTTGAAATAATAAAGCATAATATGCCGACAATGTTATGTATTTTCTTCTACTTTCAATATTACAATGGCTGCACAAAAATTCAGCACTTTTGATGTTTTTTTAAATGCACACTGATGTGACGACAGGTGTCACAACACAATCTAACAAAATTGTTTCAAATGATGTTAAAGACAACTAGGCACTACTGGAACCATAGTACGGAAAAACTAAACAAACTTTTCGGCCAACTCAGTACTTCAGGTGACCTGAAGAGACATGACGTTATGCTGCTGTGTGCGCTACGTTCTATACAGTGTCCCATAAATCAAACTGGTGATCTGGATTGTTCAAATGTTCTGTATCGTTACTGCTTCTTTTATTAGTTATGTTAAAATCTCCAATTGTGATTATAAACTTGCCCATTTTTCCTGCTAGTTTTGGAAACATTTGCTTTATGTATTTTAAAGGTGTTTTATCAGATGCATACAAATTTGGATTTATTCCTTTTTAATTGAATATATCTTCTTCAGTAATCTTATTGCTTTAAAGTCTGCTTTGTCTAATTTTAACATAGCATGGTTATTTTTTCATCCTTAATTTTTTGATATTCTAATGTCTTTTGAGATGTGTCCCTAGAGACACTGAAGAGCTAGGTTTTAAAAACTCAATCTGACAATCTGAGTCATTTACAGAAATACTTCATTCACATTTCTGTGTAATTACTGACATAACTTTTATCGTCCCACTCAACACTTCCTGGTGGTCCTGCCCGTTCTGCGCATCCTTTCACTCTCCTTTATTACCTGCCTCTGTACGATCTTCCATTACTCCATCCCCCTCCCCCATACAAGCACTGGAATTATGTGTTTCTAAAAACTGGGGTAAAATATATGACATTGTGGTACAGTCATCACCACCATCAGTCTCCATGACTCTGCCATCTTCCTACACTGAAACACCCATTAAACACTACCCCATTCTCCTCTTCCCCCCAGCTCCTGGCACCCACCATTCTACATTCTGCCTCTATTAATGTGACTACTCCAGGTACCTCGTGTTACTGGAATAACACAGTATTTGTCCCTTTGTGACGGGCTCATTTCATTTATTATAAAGTCTTCATGATGTAGCGTCAGAATTCCAGTCCTTTTCAAGGCCAAGTGATATTCCATCGTTTGTATAGATCGATTTTACCCATCCCATCGTCACTGGATACTTCACTTGCTCCCACCTTTTAGCTGTGAATAACGCTACCATGAACACAGGTGCACACACATTTGCTCGAGTCCCTGCTCTCTCAGTTCTTCTGGGTATGTACCTAGAAGGGAACTACTGAATCATGCACTAGTTCTGTGTTTACAGTGACAAACTGCCACACCATTTTCCACAGTGGCCACACTACTTTACCTTCCCACCAAGCAATGCGCAGTTTCAAATTTTTCCACATCCTCACCAATACTCTTTAGTTTTAAAAAATAACAGCCAACCTAATGGGTTGACGTGGGGTACCACTGCAGTTCTGATTGTGTTTCTGTAATGATTAGTGATGAATACATTTTCATGTACGTATTTGGCCGCCTGTTTATCTTCTTTGGAGAAGTATCTATTTAAATCCTTTGCCCATTTTTAAAAAAGATTTTATTTTAGACAGAGGGAGGGAAGAAGAGGGGGAAAAACATCAGTGTGTACTTGCCTCTCGCACGTCCCCTACTGGTGATCTGGCCTGCAGCTGAGGCACGCGCCCCGATTGGCAATTGAACCAATAACTCTGGTTTCTAGGCCTGTACTCAACCCACTGAGCCACACCAGCCGGGGCCCTTTGCCCATTTTTAATGGGGTTGTTTTTGTGAAGTTGTAGGCTATTTCTTTATGTATTCTGGATACACCTACCATCTCAGGCAGATGATTTACATTTTCTTCCAAACCATGGGCTGCTTCTTCACTCTGTTGAAACTGTTCTTTGATGCACAAGTTAATTTTGATGAAGTCAAATTTATCTAGTCTGTTTTTGTGTCATATCCAGGAAATAACTGCCAATTTCAGTGTTGTGGGGTGTTTCCTCTATGTTTTCTTCTAAGAGTTTAATAGTTTTAGCTCTTATGTTTACATCTTGATCCATTTTGAATTAGTTTTTGTATATAAGGTAAGGTAAGGGGCTAACTTCATTTTTTTATATGCTTTTCAAAATTGTTTTTTTAAAGCAATTGTCCCAAAGACAACACATACCATCTACCTCTGCTATGCCACTGACTAGTACATGTGTGGAAAAGGAGCTAGCATGGAAGCCCTGAGACTGCTGTCCTTAGAAAGACCTGCCTGCAAGGTTGGCCCTTGGCTGGGATCTAGGTACTTGGTCTGGGGAGGACGCCAGCCTGTCCCAGGAGTGAGAGGAGTGGCTCACTGCGCCAACAACATGGAAGCAGCATGGCTTATGCTAAACGGTCGCTGTCCTCCTCAGAGTCTGGAACTGTGGTACGTGCCAAGCAGTGGCTACCGAGCTGGCTAGCCCCCAGTGAAAACGGGCATCAAATCTCTAACGAGCTTTCTCTGATGGACATTCCCTGTGTGTGCCCTAACTCACTACTGGCGAAGACGGCACATGCTGTGCGACCCCACTGGGAGGGAACTCTTGGAAGCTTGTGCCTGGTTTCCACCAGACACCACCCTGTGAACCCTTCTTTTGATCACTTAGCTGTGTACCCTCCCTTTCGCCATCCTGAATCGCAGCCGTGGCTATCGCTACCTACTGAGTAACGTGAGTTCCCCCACGGAATCACTGAGCCTGAGTCCCATCTAGGGGTGGGACTGGGGACCTTCCGACAGCCATGTGAGTGAGCCACCTCAGAGACAGACCCTGCAGTCTCAGTTAGGACACCTGGTGACCGGAACCTTGGCCAGCATCCGGACTGCGATGTCAGGAGAGTCCCTCAGTAACACCACCCAGTTCAGCCGCTTCTGAATTCTGATCTACAAACTATGAGATGATAAACATCACTCAACTTAGTTACTTTTGGGGTAACTGACTTTGCATTAATGAACTAATACAGTATGTTTTTGTAATTTTATAATATTATTTAAAATTTAATATTCTTTTTATTTGGAAAAATAAAATCAATAGCTTAAATTTTTAAGTAGTAGCTAAATATAAAAGATATGATTAGCTTACCTCTTATTGGTTCTTCTACTCCTAACTGGAAGTAGAGTTTTTCAAAACAGATGAAGTCATTTCCACAATGGTATTAATAGACAAGCCATTCAGGAAACCTTTATGATTTACTCGCACTGCCTGAAGAGCGTCTATAAGACGGTCTCTGTGCAAAGGGGAAAACATACATGAGCCATGGTCCTTTCCAAAGCTCGTGTGTTCCAAACATGGCTACATTACTGAACTGAACTACATTTTACATAACGTTTTACAATCAGTTGAAGTACAGCTGTGGTCATTACCTGCAAACGTCGGGATGTAATTCAGCAAGTCTCTTCATGATCTTGGTAAAGCTGCGCAGGTTCAATGTATTTGGAGGCATGAATCGCAAAGGTGTATCAGGTAATAGTTTAGTAGATTCAATCTGTTTACAATTCTTCTTCTTGACACCCTAAATAAGCATTTTAAAAGTTTTTTTTCTTTTTTTCTAAGATTTTTACTTATTTTATTTTCAGACAGAGGGAAAGAGAGAGAGAGAGGGAAACATTAATGTGTGGTTGCTTTTCACATGCCCCCCCCACTGGGGACCTGGCCCGCAACCCAGGCAAGTGCCCTGACTGGGAATCGAACTGTCGACTCTTTGGTTTGCAGGCCTGCCCTCAATACACTGAGCCACACCAGCCAGGAAAAGTTTTCTTAAATAAGTAATCATTACATAGAGACAATCCAGCTTATTCAGTTAAAATAAATTATAGAATTACAATTATAATAGTAAGATTGTAACAATAATGACAGTAATAATTACACATTGTGAAATCAAAATTCCTAGGCCTTTATTTTGATTTTGGATTATTTATACCAAGTCGAGTTCCCTGAGTTGTGCTCAGGGCTGTGCATTAAAAAATGGCAAACATGTCTTCTTACAGAAGTGATAACGTATCTGAAGCTATGTCTGAATCAGTCTTTCTCAACTGGGATTCCTCATCTGAGCCATGGAACACAGACCTACTTTATTGTTTCCCAAAGAGAGAACACAACTGGTTCCTATAGACAGGGAGGAGGTTAGTTCATTATACATTCAATGAGTATCTTAGGCTTAGGGCACAAAGGCTTAATTCTCTTACCCAACCTGACAGAGAACCGCTGGTTTACATGGTAGTTATAAACGTTCTCTATCTTACTTACTAATATGTAATGAACACAAACTATACGCCTAGGACTGTACCACGTGCGTGGGGGGTGGCGACAGGGAAGGAACTAGTCATATAAAATAGAACCCTCTCCGCTTATGGATCTTATACTCCAAGTGAAGAGACAAAATTTTAAAAAATCAAGTAATGACTATTAACTAGGCAAGTAGGCTATAAATTGTTATGAAACCACTGTACATTCCACAAAACACAGTAATTCTGAATGTAATTTCAACTCCGTAACAGTTAAGGAGCAGTTACATTCATACAACCCTAAAAATTATTTCAGCCCTTTGAAGGCAACCACGAGGCTGATGAGGCCCCCATGAAAATGAGTCTGACAGCCCTGCCACAAAAGTTCAAAGTTCAATGCAGCTAAGACTTTAAGAGCCCAGATGAAAAATCAGGACAAGACATACAAAATACTAAATCTGTCACATCAGAATATTATGTATTTTACTTATTTACTAGTCCCTTATCTCCTTCACTAGATTCTAAGCTCTCCAAGAACAGATTCTTGTCTGTTTTGGTCATTACTGCTTCCCCATCCAGTGCCTAAAACAGTGTACACTGTTGGTATGTTCTAACAGTTTGTTAAATAAACAAATGTTTGGGATGCAACAGTTCAAATCAGAGTTGGAACCACAGAGTGGATGCTATTCCCATGAGAGAGCCACATCACTGGTGAACAACGATGGCTACCATCACTGAGTACCTTCGCCATGCCACGCACAGTTCTGAAACTTCTGAAGTCTGTGCAGGGGACTGCTGCCCTCACGTTAGGAAAGGGAAGCTCCAACACAAAGTTTACATAACTTGCTCAATCACATGATGAGGGGGCAGGGCCTGGTTATGAACGTGTTATTCTCAATCATCACCATTCTGCCTCTTATTGTAGACAGTAAGTATTTTCTAAATGAATAATCACAATGGATAAATGTTGAGAATCCAAGAAAAAGACAGGTGACAAGAAATTGCTATGAAAGGTAAGAGAACTCGAGAGTGCAGTTTAACAGGCTAGCAGGCAGCAGGACCCTCTATCCATATGCTCCAAGATGACATACTGCTGCCCCGGGCCTGGGTGCCCTGCTTATATACACCGCACAACCTCTGCCGACTGCACGGCTGCCCCTGCCCCAGCTGAAGGAAGAGTGTGTCACCTGAACTAATGAACACCAACATCATAGGCTGGGTCAGTAAGAGTCCCGTCTAAAGAAGGAGGAATGGAAACACAAAGCAAATGAGTTGGTAAATGACAGAAGCTTGAACTGAAAAATACTGCAGAGTTAAAATTAAGCAAAATAAAGCTGAACAGAGGGGAAGTCATGAGCAAACAGAGCCAATGAGCAGAGTGCGCGGAAGAACGGAGTGCACGGTGCTGCAGAGGCAAGAAACCACACCAACCACGTGAGCGAGGAGGGAGAAGCCACGGTTCCCGACCTCCAGTCCAGGCCCCAGGTATGCCAGCTGTGCTCTGCCTCCTTCTGTCCTGCTGTGGATCGAGGTCACATCGTACACACTAGTGTCACTGAGTGAACGAGTTTCAACACAGGCTGATCAAGCCTCAGGTCTGGTGGTCAAAAGACAGGTCAATAGGGTAAAAACCAATAAAAGGTCACTAGTGACAATGAAAAAAGGGACTAAAATAAAATTTTGGAGACTAAAATTTGGGGAAGTTTGACAGTGAAAACACAGGACAAGTAGAAATGGTAACTTCAAAAGAATGGAAAGTCAAGTGAAAATCTCGCCAGGATTAGCGAGAGTGGAGTGTGACTGAGAGCGCAGGGGACGGTCTGCGCATGGGAGTGGGGTCACTGACAGTGCGAGAAGGGCAGGGTAGCCCCACAGATGGGCTGTGGGAAGGATGGACCAGAGGGCACTGTTAGGAAAGAAGTTAGAAGAGGTCCTTCTATCTTACCCAATAAATATCTCCTTCATCCATTTATTAAAAAGGGATTTGCTCTGATCTAAGATTCAAAATAATCCCAGTCAAAATCAAGGTAGGAGTTTTTGGCAGATACTGACAAGCTGAATTATGAAATTTATACACAAAGAAAGAGACCCGAAGAGCCAAAACAATCTGAAATAGAACGAAGCTGGAAGACCCCTTCTACTGCTTTCAAGGCTCCTTATAAAGCTCCACTCCTCCAGACTGTGCGGCCCTGGAGGGCAGACAGACACACTGACTGATGGAGGAGAACAGTCTATAAGTAGACCCACACAGACACGGCCAACTGACTTCTGAGAAAGGTACAAGGATAATCTGTCTTTTCGCAATGATGCTGGAGCAATCCATATGTAAAACACACACACACACAAAGGAAAAAGTGACCTCAAGTCACCCCTCACACATCACATAAAAATGCACTCAAAATCTTTGTGATCATGGGTTTCTTAGATATACCACTAAAAGCACAAGTTAAAAAAGAAAAAACACCTGATAAATACTGTACTTCATAAAAGTTAAAAACTCCTGTTCTGATAAAGATACTATTAAACAAATGAAAAAACTAAGTACAGGCTAGTAAAAAATATTTGTAAGTCACCTATCCATCTTAAAAAGGATTTATATTCAGAAGAGAAAAAAATCTAAAAGCTCTGTAATAAGAAACCCAATAAAAATGGTCAAAATAGGAACAGGAATGAACTGCTGACACACGACATGAATCACCCTCGAATGCATTCAGGGCAGTGGAAGCAGCCAGACTACAAGGCTACACACTGCCACGTGTCTGTGACATGATGGGAAAGGGAGAAATGCAAGAACAGGAAACAGCAGAGCGCAAGATAATGTTTTAGAATTGACTTTTTGTATCTTTACTGGTGGTTATGTATTTATATGCATTTGTGTAAACACACAGACACCAAAAAGTGAACTTTACTGTATGTAAAATTAAAAAAAATGGATGGAATGCAATGTCACACCAGGCATTCTGCTCAAGTCAGAAGAAGGAAGACACAGAAACCAAGACACTGGGTATAAACCCTTCATTTGGGGAGCAGAGCGACGAGGGCACGTGAATGAAACGGCCGCAGCTTGCGGTGTCCACAGCCATGAGGAAAGGCCAGCTGGGGTAAGGACGACGATGCAGCGCGGTCCACAAATAAAGAGCCGCAGACACTGCAAAGCACTGGCAAAGACCCTACTCACAGGGAATGAGGTTTCCGTAGCCAGGTCTGCGAAGATCTGCAGCCTCCCGCAGGAGGACTGAAGTGTACAAAAGCAGGCTAGGTAGGGTGGGTCCAAGGTTAAAAATCCTTCAGATGAACGTTCCCATTCCCACTTAAAGATCCCCGAGTTTACTGCCACTTGTCCTACAAGGCTGCTCACTGCAATACGGCACACAGCAAGGCCAGTGAGGGGTCTACCGAGAAAACTAACCTGGTCGAAATGGAAAGACTCACTGTCTTCCTCAGATCCCAGCTGCCGCGGCCTAGTTCTGGACAATCTAGAAATACAGGAAGCTGAGTTGATTTCTTTGTTGAGGTTTTTCTCCAGATTATTCAAACTAACTCTCCTTCCATTTTTGGAGGACAGTGGTGATGTACATTCTCCAGGACTTTTAACAAGTCGCACGTTTACTGGTTTGCCATTTATTTCTGTCCCGTTCATCTCGTTTACGGCGGACTTTGCATCATTGTTTCTTTTAAAAGCAAGAGACGCGTACCTAGGAACAAAAGCAGAAAAAGCATGTGATCTTCTCAAAATACCTACTTTTGATAAGTTTCAACCCAAACTACAAACAGGAACCTTTCTTAATTGGTACAGTTTTAATGTGTGAAATACACAGCCATCATTTTTAGTTACAACAGTACAAGTGAGTTCCGGCCAAGATGGAGGCGTAGGTAGAAATCCTTCACTTCCTCGCACAACCAAAAGGAGGATAACAACCAATCTAAAATCAATGAACAACCAGAAGCACCAGGAAATCAAACTGCATGGAGCTCTGACAACCAAGGAATTAAAGAAACAGTCAACCAGAACCAGACCCGTAAGAACACGCGGTGAGGCAGTGGACTGTGTGGGCGGGGCCGGCTGAACGGGAAACTGAGACTCAGAGCTGGCTGTGGACTACGGCGGTTGCCACAGTGGGAGAAACTCCCAGTCTCACACGAGAGTTCGTTTGAAAGAGGGGCTAGAGCAGAGCAGGCAGATGCACTGTTTCCTCTCGGGCCCCTCCCCCACAGGCAGCACCACAGCACAGCCAGGAGGGTTGCCCCGCCCTGGCGAATACCTAAGACCCTGCCCCTTACAACTTAACAGGTGCACTAAGACAAAGAAATATGGCCCAAATGAAGGAACAGAGCAAAACTTCAGAGAGAGAGGTAAGCGAAGAGGAGATAGCTAACCTATCTGACGGAGAGTTTAAGCCCTGGTAATCAAAATGCTCACAGAACTGATTGAGCTTGGTCAAAAATGAAAGAACAAATGAAAAGATACCCAAAATGAAATGAAGCAAAATATTCTGGGAAACAAAAGTGACAGGAAGGAAACCACAACTCAAAGTAACAATTTGGAACAAAAGGAAGAAATAAACATGCAACTGGAACAGAATGAAGAAACAAGAATCCAAAAAAATGAAGAGGCTGAGGAATCTCTGGGACAACCTGAAATGTTCTAACATCCGAATCATAGGGGTGCCAGAGGGAGAACAACAGCAAGAAATTGAAAACTTATTTGAGCAAATCATGAAGGAAAACTTCCCCAATCTGGCAAAGGAAACAGACTTCCAGGAAGTCTAGAGAGTCCCAAAGATGTTGGACTCAAAGAGGAACAGACCAAGGCACATCATCATGAATTACCCAAGATGAAAGATAAAGAGAGAATTTTAAAAGCAGCAAGAGAAAAGGAGACAGTAACCTACAAAGGAGTGCCCATCAGACTGTCAGCTGATTTCTCCAAAGAAACCTTACAGGCAAGAAGGGGCTGGAAAGAAGTATTCCAAGTCATGAAAGCCAAGGAACTACATCCAAGATTACTCTATCCAGCAAACCTTTCATTTAGAATGGAAGGGCAGATAAAGTGCTTCCCAGATAAGGTCAAGTTAAAAGGAATTCATCATCACCAAGAGATTATTCTATGAAATATTAAAGAGACTTATCTAAGAAACAGAAGATCAAAAATACAAACAATAAAATGACAACAAACTCACAACTATCAACAACTGAACCTAAAAGACAAACAATGAAAACAAAAATTAAGGAAACTAGAACAGGAACAGAATTAGAGAAATGGAGAGCACATGGAGAGATTTCAGTGGGGAGGGGGAAGGGAGGAATGGGGGAAACAGTTACAGGGAAGAAGCAGCATAATTAGTAGGTATAAAATAGATGGGGAGGTAAAAAATGGTATGAGAAAGAGAATTCAAAGAACTTATACGTACAACCCATGGACATGAACTAATGGGGGGAATGCTGGAGGGTGGGGGAGTACAGGGCAGAGGGGGGGATAAAGGGTGAGAAATTGGGGAAACTGTAAGAGCATAATCAATAAAATATACTTAAATAAACAGTAAAGATATTTCCACTGAGCGCTTGCCATTATTATTCGATACTTTTGAATGTTCTGGCAATGTCAAAAACAGAAAGCAGCAACATACCTGTGACTATGTGCAGATGACACAGCTTCAGACCTACAATGTAACATAAGAGCATAACGAAGAAGTGAAGATAGTAAGAACAGGAACAGTACAGCTCTCGGGGCACCCATGCTCTGCTGGTTTACCTGACACCAGCTGCAGACCACTGCTACGGAGGCACAGGTGTTATCACCCGTACTTTATAGATAAGACCCTGAGGTACAGAAAGGTGAAGTAACTTGCCCAGATTTATCCACCAAGTACTGACAGCCGGAACTGAATCCAAGCCATATAGCTGCAGAGCCCATTCTCCTAACAGCACCCGCACTGCCACGGTGAAGCAAGGTCAAGGGCACATAAACCAGCATCTGTGCTGCCCATCAAGAGTAACAAGGGAAGAAGCACAATGAGAGAAAGATTGGACGAAGAGCAGCGGCTGTTGTCCAGGTGTGTTCCTTCACTGGATGGGGAAAGCTCTCCTGGAATGGCCCTGACTCGATCACCACTTGGTTCATGTCTAATACAGCACCTCCAGCACACAGCAGACGCCTGGGAAATGTGGGTTTTTTCTTAAGATTTTATTTATTTATTTTTAGAGAAGGGAAGGGAGGGAGAAAGAGAGGGAGAAAAACATCAATGTGTGGTTGCCTGTCATGCGCCCCTCACTGGGGACCTGCCCTGCAACCCAGACATGTGCCCTGACTGGGAATCAAACCAGCGACCCTTTGGTTCACAGGCTGGTACTCAATCCATTGAGCCATACCAGGCAGGGCAGAAATGTGTACTTATTGAATTTAGAAAACAAACCTGTAATCAGAAGAATCATAAATAGAAATCTCAGAAACTTGGTATTTCTGGAAATGATACCTTAAATCAGCCTAAAAGAAGAAAAATAAAAGTTTATGAAAGGTAGAAAACAACAAATAATCAAAATATAAGTAAATATCTAATCTAAAAATAAGCTCAGAAAATAAATTCTGGCATACCTCAGACACTGAAGGACAAAGACCACCCACATGTACCAAATAACTTTTCTCTCTTTGTAAGGATTCAACATTCTTGATTTCTGCTTACAGAAAAACATAATAAATAGAAGATAACCATTATTATACTGATATTTTTTAAATGTAAAAATTGTTAAATATCTTACTTTTTATGATCATAAAGCTTATTATAAAGTCATTAGCAAATACCAACACTAGACTGAAGACCAAGGGCCTGGAGTATAGTTTTAAGATTTCTGGGCCTTAAAAATAAAGTTGGATTGGTTGATAATAAGTCCCCTGTAGCTCAAAAATGGATCAATAACATCTAAACAGAGTAATCAAGTGCATCATAACTAAGCCAGTGTCTTCCGCTCATCTCGGTTCAGAGGTCTAAAACGCCGACTGCACACAGCACCCTAACCCACCCTACTAATGCTGGCTGGGGCTCTTTATGTACATGCCTTTGCTGGGGAAAACCACACCAAGAAAACCTTTACGCCTGGCAAATATCAACAGCAGGTACATGGTAATGGCACCTAAGAATAACGGGGAGGGGGCAAGAACCTGATTTAGGTAAGACTGCATTTTCAGACTGCAGTTTGAAGAGTCTGGTCTGAAATAAAAGGGGTCACTGTCAGAGCCTGCACCGGACATAGGGAGGGCACACAGTCAGGGTCTGTGGAAGGAACTCTTCCAGCGGCTTGCCTCTGTAGTTTGGTAATTCTTGTGTAAAAGGGAGTTACAAGTTTTATTTTCTTCACGACACACTAACAACAGTCTGACACGTATTGAGTGCTTCCCACATTCCAGGCAACATGCCAAGCGCTGTAAACACATCATCTCATGGAACGCTCACAGCCACCCTGTGAGGTCCAATTGTCTCCGTCTCCATTTTCTAGATGAGGGTCCTCAGGTCTTAGGAGTTGAGGTCACACATCTAGTCAGTAGTGGTGCTAGAAAATTCAGGTGGAACCCTTATCTCCAGGCGGTAATACCTACCCTTCATCACTGACTGACTTAACTTGCTAGTTTCTTTGGTTCACAAGGGGCTGCAAAAGAGAAAATAGTCCCTCGGCAGAGGGAGCAGGGAGCTACAGCACAGTAGGAAAGGAAAGTGAGCAGGACTCAGGAGGCAGACACTGTGCCCATCACCCCACCCTGAACTAGTGTGATACAAGGCTATGTACCCAATACCATGTGGGCTCAAGGCTGTGCCTGGCACCCAGGACAGGCACAGAAACTTCCTGACCTTGCTGATTAGTATGTGAGTGTCAGACGGCAGTCATGTATCAAGTAAGTGAAATGCACAGTATGTGATCAGTGACACAGAGAAAAATGTAAGGAAAAGAAATAGTTACAATACCACTAGATGATGTAATGCCATTTATTGTAAATTGTATATGTGTATTAAGAATGGTAAAGGATATTAATAGTGGTCATTGTAGGTTGGAGACACTTCAGGTAATTTTAATGTTCTTATACTTTTGTATTTTATTTAAAAATCTTAATAAGCATTATTTATAACAAGTAGGAAAAATAAAACCATTGTTGTAAAATGAAAACCCACCTAAGCATACAGGAAAAGCAGAGGAAGGTGCATGCCATTAGAAATGATAGAAGGGCAGTAATCACAGCACTAGAGGGAGTTCCAGGCACCACAGGCATTAAGGACTGCCTAAAGGCGAAAACACCCCTGATGCAGATGAGGGAGAACAGGGTTCTCATCTCCCATGCCAGTGAGGAGGGCGGTCCTGGCTGCCTGCCTGCCGGGAACTGGGCGGTGTGCTGCGCTCACCACCCACTACAGAGCTAAGGGCGCTGGTGGAGGTGCAGAGGGAAAGAGGGCCCTCACCAAAGTCAGGTGGCCCAGAGCAAGGGAGAGGGTGCTGGGCCTCAACCTCCTAACTAAATCTTAGATTTACACTCTTAGCAGATAGTTTTCTGAAAGAGAAATGAACATTTTAAACAGATTTTAAAAAACTGACCTCCAAATGGCTCATTTTCTCATTTTCTATACTTACAAAGGGAAGCCATGAACAGGAATAAAACATTAAAACAACTTAGTCTCCCCAATAACAGAGAAGACAGTAAGCACTCTTTTAAAAATGAGCCAGGCTAGACTTCCTCTGCATGCATTAGGGACCCACCCGGCGTGCACTCTGGGTCCCGTCTGTCTTGCTCCGTCTGCTTTTCTCGTGCTCCTGAGCAGTCAGCTCCTGTCAGGCTCTCTTTAGCATCGAACCAGTCTTCACTCACTTCCCAATGACTTTTGTAATCTGAAAATTAAACATGAATAGCTATGAATTATGTATGTTTACCCTTGTGAGAAATTACCCAAAAAGTTTCTCAAAATGAATCAGCATAATGACAATTACTAATTTTATGTATAAATATAAAAATAAGTATTAGCAAAATTAGGAGAACCAAGCATAAAGATTCTGAGAGGGATTCTCAGCAGCCCGAGAACACGTGCTTTTCAGCGTGAGTGATCTGCTTCCCAGGTTTCCTCTCACTGACGCTGACCCTTAGCCTCGTTGTCTGCTTTCTAAGTTACCCCTCATTAAGGACATCTGTATTGTCTTTCTACAGGGACTAACAGTAAATGTCTTTAAAAGGGACTTAGCGCTACTACAGCTCTTCATTTCTTTAAAAGTTTCATTTGTGATCTTTTTGGAATGATCATAATCTTGTTTCCCATCTCTTTTCATAGAGGACAAAGTAAGAAACAGTACACACAATTTACAGAGATACAAACTGGAGAGAATTTTCAGACTGGAAACATGAACCAGAAGAAGAAATGCCTGTATTATTATTTGGCAACATCAGACAGAGTAGTAAGCAACCTTAAAGATGTCAAGTTCATGGTAAAAGGAATATTTTTACCATTTATAATAAGAATGATGCCGTTTAATTAGAAATATTTACTTTAATGTAATGAATGAGCACCAGAGATATTTTAAACCATACTGCTTTATAGCAATGACATAAGACAGTATTTTTTATACTGACCTTTGTCATCAAGTTTCAGTTGACTAAAGTATCCATCTATATCACCATTTTTTAAACCATCTTCCTTGGGTGAGGTACCTTGATTAGGATGACTGTTGTCAGATAATAAGGACACCTGGGGATTAAAATAAAAACAGCAGCCATAACTAAGGACTAACCATTACGGTGCTCCTTCTCTGTGGCGGCACTATTCACCAGCATCAGCCCCGTCACAGTGAAGGCTCAGAGCAAAGACGTTCTCCAAAGTCACCAGTGAGCGAGCTGAGTCTAAGCGCCTGAGTTCTAAGTCGCTGTGTCTGTCGCACAGTTAGCAAGAGTTAGGGCTTGAATGGGCCCAGTCTGTGTACGGTGACCAGGTGCTGCACTAACTCCCGTCATTCAGCCAAGTGTGGCGCACACACTGGAAGTAATTCAGATGATTTTGAGGTATACATGTGTTTCTCATTTTAACATTTATTAGCCATGTAGTTAATGTGGCTTATGGGTACCTTAGATTTATGGGAAGTAATATTACTTTAAATAAGCTACTCTTTACACATAAATTCATTTAAAAAGGAGATTGTTTAAAGAATACAAAGCAAGTAACATTACAGATAATACATGGCTACAGAAAACTGTGACGATGGTATGTAAGTAACTAAAACTCGGACACGCTACACTATGCTACACTGGCTTTCACGCATAACCTGTTGATGAGACAGACAGGTTATTAAAGTATAATCCCAATTTAAAATATTGTCTTATAGTCAAAGCTTAGATTATAAAAATTATGTATATCTATATCTTGTAGTTTTAAAAATAAACAGGTTATACCACTGCTACCATCACAATGATGAAATACAACCTCTCTAGAACATTACAGATTATTAATAAACAAGTTGTTTATGGAAACTACACAGAAATTTGAGGATATCAGTATCCGTTTTTAGATCTGTTGACTCTGTGCATAATGGAGCTGAGTACAACAATGGAATAAATAAAGTGCTAAAGTAATTTACTTTTAACCATTCGTTAACATTGCAAAGGAATATAAATCAATTACGCATCTCACTTTTGGCCTTGGAAAGCATCTCAGTACACAAGACCACCCAGACAATATAACCTCGGAGTTAAAACCAAGCTCAGAAAGTAGAGATAAACTCCAGTTGTCCTACTTCACTGCCTCGCTTGATAATGAAATATAACACATGATTCTATGTCACTTCACAGTTTGTAGAGTGACAAACATTTCTCTGAGACCAAGAGAGACCAAGAAACCCCATGTTCCTTCTAATCAGTTGTGTCCCTCAAACAGGAACACACACAGTAAGCCAGCTGAGTGTAAAGAAGGTGTGAGAACTTTTGAAAATTATAGTTTACTTTGCGTGAGCCATAAAATCAAAGATTTTATACTGATGAACTACTTAAAAACTCACTTGAGAGAGTGTCTTTTTTAGGCTTGAAGAAATGTCAACATCACATACACTTTGATTATCTGGTTCGGAATCTGCTCCTGAAAAGCTAAACAGATAAACATTTCCTTAAAGAATTTGTCAACGTTCTAAACAAGGACCAAAGCAGAAAACTTAGAATTAACTAAATTAGGCAATTTTTTAAGTCAAATGAACCCTAAATTAGATGAAACCATTAACTTACACATGCGATTCTTTTTTCATTAGCTGGAAAGACAGAAAAGGAAAAGAAGTCATTTAGTTTGAAATGTTTTATCTAAATAAAGTAAAAATTTTATTACTAAAACATACATACATACCCTGGAAGCAAAAGCAGAGAAGGCAGATAGTAATTTTGACTCTAGGGACAGAGGGGGCAGCTCCCCCAGCGGCGCGCCTTCGTTTATTTTCCCTCTCAAGCTCACGTACTTAACCTTTAAGTCTCCCAAAACAGACAGCAGTGCTGATCCTAATTCCTTCTTCACACAAGTAGTTGATAAGTCCCTGTTAAAAAGTTAAGTTCACAAAACTGATTTAAGCTGAAGCTACCCATTTAACACGAATATTGCATTATATACTTAGTTCTATCAGATCTTTAAATTTTTTTCTTTTAAATATTCAATGAAAGAAAATGAACCACAAAAAATACGTTCTTCTAGAAGTAGTACCAGCAACCCTCAATAAATAAGCCAGAGAGAATGTGATGGAATGTCATGTGAAACCCTGCAAGTGACTTCATCTGAACCTGGACTTTGAAAGAAACATCAAATCTATCTTTTTACTGGATTCATCATCCCACATACACTGTTGTCTCTCCATGAAATTCTAATGTATTACTTTTTACAATCTAGTTACAATCTACCCCTCATTTTGCCCTTCAGAAATGAAAATCAAATAAACTTTCTAGAATAAATGTAAAACTAGCGGCATGTTTGAGATGACACAGATTTAAAGTTAGCCGTCACCTGTTGAACCCTTCCCTGTCCTCCATGACAAGTCTGTAGATCTCACTGCAGTGGCGATGACACAGCTGGTAGTGGACATTTAAAAGCTGCAACTCTGCTTTGACGGCTCTCTGCATTATTTTCTGACAGCACTTCGATGGCACATTCTTCTCTCTCTCTTTAGAAACTTGAGGTTCCCTTTAACATAAAAAAATAGGTTTGGTTAAGATACCAAGTATTTTTGTGTTAATGATGTGCCTCAAGACACAGATTTTAAGTTTCTCCCATTTCCTTGTCAAGTTAAAATCAATTTTTACTGAACACGAAAGGGGTACAGGAACACATCACAGTCACAGAAAACAAGGATGTTAAGGGCAAAGCTAATATAGTTCTTTCCCAGACCTCACGGAAGTAAGCACTTTTATGAAAAAGGGATTCCAAAGTAAGGTACTTTATCCAGAATCAATAGGTTTTCAACCTAAATCAGGCTCTGGCCAACAGTTTTTAAAGTTATGAGCATTCTGGATAGAAACTGTTCTTAAATGTAGTATTTTTTAATAGGAAATAGACATAACAGACATTTTTCTTAATAATTAAGGATTATTATAAGTAAACATTTTGCTGTGTTATTTTATCAAAAAGCCCCAAATCTCTACCTTTCCTGAATGTTAACAGTTCTTGCTACTAGTTGCCACATTTTGTTGTTCTCAATACTTCTGCGTCAGGAAACCAACTTTATAGGACTGAACACCGAATCAAACTCAGAAGAATGAAGGATAAATGAAGGAAAAAAATCAATGACCTCAGAGCATGAAAACTAATTTGGTTTCTCAGAGGCTCCCTTTCCCCTCCCCTCCCCACCTCCTGATTCTCCTCTGTTGTAAATTATAATGGTATCTAATGAATGCAAAGTAAATTATACAATACATTAAAATCAAGATTAAAGCATCCCAGTGAAAGTGGCTATTTACTTCTTCATATACACAACATTTTCCAAAAGTGCTATTTTGTTTTGGTCTATAGATCATCAAATGAAAGAAAATTGAGTAACTCCATCACTATGGATTTGGGTTGAATAAAGATACCAGGAGTTTCTAAAGAAATTATCGAGACTGAAATCTCAATAAGGTGAAAAGACTTTACCATTGTACATTATCCTAATTTTTTTTTTGTTTGAAGGCAAATGGCTGAAGCAGATGATCTCTTAAGGTCCCTTTAAGCTACTATTCTATGTGGTTAAGTACCCTACAAAAAGCAAATTCCTATTCTGATTTTCCCCATGTGTATTTGCAAGCTTATACATCTAATTTACCTTTCAGGATGTTTCTTTAAGTCCGTAATAGCAAGTGTTTTTCTGAATTCCAGGGAATCCTGCAAACACGATTTAAAATCCGATCAGAAATATATGACAAACAACACACGTTCTATCTGGGCTTCCAAACTGGCAGAATGTAAAACCCAATTCCCAGTGGACTTGGTGACAATAGAGGACACCAGGAAAGGATAGGGCGGGCAGCAACCTCTCCGCCTTTTCCCTCCACCCAGCATTTTCTCACAAAAGTCTCAGGAATCCCTGCTAAAATTCAATTTCCATTAACATACACTGCCTCTTTATAAAGTGAAATAAAATTCTACTATTAATCATATTGGTTTTACCTTATTTAGAAAGTTTCCATTAGGTTTTAAACTGTCGACCGAGAAGGATTTCCCCAGAGACCCTTTTGTCATAGCCATCTGTGTCTCTTCATGGCCCTGACAGTACGACCAATCTGTGTTACAGGCCACACTTCTGTGTCTCCCCTTTTGACATTCGCCCGGGCGTTTTTTATTCATCATTGTTATCTCTGTGTTGCTGTATGTGGACACCACGGAAGGCCTTGCAGTTGTTGCTCGGCTGGTTGTGAAACAAGCCCTGAAATCGGAGCTAACATCCACTGTCTGATTAGCCGTGAGAGTGCCCTGAGGTGGTGCTGTCACAGGCTCGGGACACGTCCCCTCCACACTGTGCAGGAACACTGGATCTGCGGCACTGCTGGCAGGGACTTTCAGGGAGCTGTCGTCTCCTGTTCCCTGCGTGTCTCCGACCCCGACCCTTGGCGGAGCAGGAGGAAACTCCAGGGCTGAGTCGGGGGTGTGTGGCAGGCTCACATAATCCGAATATTCACAGGCAGAAAGTACTGAGCTGTCACACAGAGGAGAACAGGAAGTCTGAGTGTCCTCACAGGGTTGTGGTGATGTTTTTAAAGCTGTGTCCTGTGGTAACATGCTAGGGTTTTCAAGGTGTTGTAACATTTTGTTCTCAACAGTTGTATTTCCACAAAAATCTGTAGTTTCAGTTACTTGAGATTTAATTTTGCCAGTATAAATTTTAGTTTTTAATGCTTGTTGAGGGTTTAAGAAACTGCTGTTAGATTGAGATTCTTGGTTTTCAGGAGGGCTACCGCTTAGCACAACTGCGTCAAGTACTGTGTGGTATATTAAACTAGTCTCTTGTTCCTTATACTTTTCAGGCTTCGGTTTATGATAATCTCTTAATGTAACAGAATTCTGAAATTTGGAGACGTGAGGTGAATCTTCTTGTCCATAAACATCAACTGAATCTAAAGAGATGCTAGAACTACTTTCCAACTTAACAGGATGAACTTCTGGAATGCCAGCACATGTACCCCTACAACCTGAATTTCTTAACCCTACAACTTCCAGACTGGACGTACGTGATGTTTTTGTTCTGTCAAAAGAGAAATGGCCGCTCAGACACTCTTGTTCTACCGCACTGTGGTATTCCTGCTGCGAGTCTTCCTCTATATCATGCTTTTGCACATCTTCAGAAGTTCCTTTATAACTGTCATCTGAAATCTTGTAGCTTCTTTCTAAGCCAAGAATCTTAGTATGTTCCAAAACATCAAAAAACAACTCCTCTCTTTTCTGTATTTCAGAAGCTAATTCTGAACTTAAAAGAATAACATTTTCATCCTTTAGTTTTGACTCCGAATAATGTATAGAGTATGTTTCATTCAAGAAAACACAGTCGACACTGTCTTCGAACCCCCCTGACTGAGAGCAAGCACTCTCTAGGTTGGTGTCTGGACTTGCAGGAAAAGACGGCTCCAGTAAATCTACTTGGTCAGCACTGCTGATATCTTTGTCATTAGCAATTTGATCTTGTGCCAAGGAATCCCAGTCGTCATCATGAAAAGTCAATTTGGCTTCATTATAACCATTGGAAGATGACAGATTTCCTTTCTTAGGATTAGAAGGCTCATCTGATTCGGAAAAAAAAAAAAAGGATAAAAATGTTAACACCAGGGTCATTCTAAACAGCAGAAAAGAACTTAGATGTGTTCTGGTCCAAGTTCTTCCCAATGTAGAAACACTTTTACATTATCCCTGAAAACATCCCTTGTGGTTGCTGCGATGCACTGATTGTGTCTCCCCCAAGATTCCTGTGTTGAAGCCTGAGGAAGAGAACCCTTACCAAAACCTGACCATGCGGGCACCCTGACTCAGACTACAGCCTCTAGAACTGTAAAAAATAAGTATCTGTTGTTTAAGCCAGCCAGTCTGTGGTCGTTTGTTATGGTCGTCCCAGCTAAGATAGTGGCCACCATTCTTCTTGAAACTTTCAGTGGCAAGGAATATTCGAGTGCCTACTAGTTCGCGCTGTAGGCCTTGTAGAAACAAAGAAGACATGGGTGGTGCACCCAAATATTTATGGCTGTCGTAAGGGTCACAAATAAGAAAAGCAGACATAAATGCAATACAGGTAACGAGTGTCGACAGAGCTGTGATGATGAGCAGGTAAATGCTTGAGAAGAAAGGAGAAGCCAATTTCTGAATAAACCTTACGTTTAAAAAGTGTTTTGAAACACAATAGTCACCTTAGGCAAATCAAACAGCACCTATGAAGTTAGCTGTGTGGAAGAACATGACATTTTCAGGACCTATAAGCCACTTTGGAGTGAAACAGCTTTATGGGAATGATCAAAGCCATGAACAGCAAAAAGGCCTTTTATGATGTGCTAAGGGGTTTGGCTCTTACTCTGAGGCTTCAGAGGACTGAGTTTAGACACCTGGAGCCAACAGTAAGAGTGAAGGCTTGAAGGGGGAGCCTGGAAGCAGACAGACCGAGAGTGGGGACTGAGGCAGGCCCTGGTTTAACAGTTCCACAATTGACAAGTTGAGCCTTGGTGGAGAATTAGAAGAGGTAGATAAGGGAGAAAGACATTAGTGGCTATATTTATAAACTGTTAATATTTACATATTCATATAAACACATGTAATATATAAAAACGTATTTTAACACATATACATTTACATATTTGTGTATTTTTTTGTCCAAGAACACAGTCAGAAACAAGTTTTATATCAAGATCCAGTAGACAGGACCTGTCTGGGTAGCTCAATTGGTTAGAGCATCATCCCAATACACCAAAGTTGCAGGTTTGATCCTTGGTCAGGGCACATACAAGAATCAATCAATGAACGTATAAATAAGTGGAACAACAAATAGATGCTTCTCTCTAAAATAAAGGTCCAGTAAACAATACATATATGAGTAAGTGAAACAAATTTTACAAGACAGTAACTATTCCAACTATGTCCAATGTATTCTGGTATTTTCTGGTCTATTTTATTTTATTAAAGAGAAGCTGATCTCAATGAGCTGAACTGGTTTCCTGACTCACCAGTTGACCACGACCTGCTTAAGCATTGCTCTAACTTAGTGAAAGGGGCTATGAGTTGGTGTTACAGTTGAATGGGAATACTCGGAGCTACAGAACAGGGACTTTTTGAAGAAGAGCTGATGTAGAAGACAAAGGGTTTGGGGGAGGGGTAGAGGATAACGAGTTCATTTCCAGGCACGTGGAATTTGAGGTTAGCAACAGAACACCTGGATTCAAATTCCAATACAGCTATTTTCAACCAATGTGTCCCAAGAATTTTTAGAACATGCAACACCTGATTATTTAGTTAGGGGCTCTGACCTCTTTTCCTTTAAACTTTCAAATAAAAAAGGACAACAGCCAACACAGCATTAACCTCTCTTGAACCATAAATCTAAAGGTCGCATAACAGAGTCGCACCTGACTGGACACGTCTCAAAGTAAGGTTGCATCTGGTTGGTTAACCTTTGACACCAGAAACCCTCATGTATATGTACAGGCACCTGGATTTTTAAAAAGTCACTTTGGAGCAAAAAGGGTAAGTAATACCTACTATTGTTATTTTTTGTAAATCAATCAAAATTGTACCTAATTTTTTGTCAGATTGGCAAAAATACATTTTTTGGTGTACTGCAACATTTCAGTAATTAGTTTATGTGTGCTGTGAGATCAAAAAGGTTGAAAATAGCTGGTGTAATGAGCTGTCATAAATACAGGGTTGGAGCTATGGAAAGCAGCATTAGCTTCAATGATAAACTCATGGTTGATTATATTTTTCTTATGGGTTTGTACAGGTGTTCATTTTATATTCTGGATACTAATTCTTTGTTTTTCTAATTTATAACATGTGACTTTTTCCTAGTTTACGGGTTATCTTTTACTTTTTGTACTATCGTACTAGGGTTTTTAAGGTTATTCAGTTAAATGAATCAGCCTTTTCTAGGTTTTGTCTCTGTGGCCTTTCCCACCACATGATTACAAACTATTCTTTTATAACTTATTCTGTGTATGTGCTACATAGTCTTTCTATACTATGTAGATATCCCCCCCCTCAGCATAAGGTAGGAATCTAACTTACTTCCCCCCTCCAATGTATGGTCAATTATATTAATTCCATTTGCGGAATAATTCATTACTTCCCTTCTGACTTAAAATAGTATTAAATTTTTTTTCTGAAGTCTACTTAATAGTTAAAGCCACATTCAACTATAAGCACATAAAATTTAGTCACCTTGCTTTTTCTGCTCTTGTTATTTCTTATTTTTTCTTCTATCATTACTACAGAAAAAGAAATTTCGGATGTGTGAAGACAAATTACATTCCACTTGGGTAGCAGAGGTCAGTCTGCCCACTTTCCACTGGAGACACCTGTACCTGTCAGTAGTTCCCCAAGGCATGGCTGGATGGAAACGCTCTCTTCTGGTTCATCTTCTCTTCCCTAAACCTTCCGTTTCCCCGAAAGGTCCCGTGTTGGCTGCCCATACTCACAAAATCCCGAGTGAGCCTGCTAAGCTAAAACTTGCTGAATCTCACTACATTACTGAGAGGAAACTTAAAAAGTAGCAACACTGGAAGAGGAACTATCTAGTCCAATTACATTTAGCACCTCTCTCCACCCAGAACAGAGCCGACCGGCCTGCCCCTTACCTTTGTGGATACTTCCTCCAGTACTGTGGGAGCCGTTACCAGAAGCTACCTCTACCACTGTGGTGGCCTGCATCTCTCAAGAATGTATGTTCTAGAAGAGGTATAAATATTGAATTATTACTACATTCAGAATTACATTAAAATATTAGAAAAACAAGAATTTGATAAAGTGGCAATTATAGTCAAAGATTCTAAGAGGGCTAATAAACAAAACTGGTAGAACATCCGAATAACTTTTTAAAAGCATGAACTGACAACTACATACGGATGTACTATTGTATTTGAACACCCAAGACATACCCTTATGAAATTTCCAAGGAACATTAAAGAAAAAAAAATATATCTGGCAACCAAAAAAAATTACACCCCAATCAAAAATGTTTCCAAAACAAGCTACAGACTTATTAACAGCCAATGACATGGTACACCCACACCTTTCAGCAATGAAAAGGAACTACTGACACACGTAACTTTGTGGACTGACCTCAAAAACAGAAAGCCAGACAAGAGATCACTGTATTTTATGATTCCATCTAAAGGAATGCACAGAAAAGCCAGTTTATGGAGACAGAAAATAGATTAGTATCTGCCCGGGGCAGGGTATGGGATGAGGGGATAACTGTGAATGGGCACAAGGGATCTCGTTGGAGGGACTAACACGTTCTAAAACATTTGATGCGATGGTCACATCGCTTGATAAAGTTATTAAAATTAAACTATACCTCAATAAAGTTATTTAAAAAATTAATGACAATGGCTCTCTGAACCCAGCGGCCACACGAGGGAGCCTAAGCTAGTTACCTGAGCTGGGCCTGGAGCTCCCAGCCATCACCCCTGGGATTTGTTAGGGTGGCTGCTGAGCAAGGCCAGTGAAGCCCTGCCCAGGGCAGAAGCCTAGGCTGGGACAGGGAGGCATCACAGGGCGCATGTTTGCTGGGTGGGCAGAGACCCTTTCCTCCAACCCCTCGAAGACCTTCTGGGTTGCTCCCTAGAGGGCATCTGGGCGGAGCCTCTGGGAATGCTGCTGCTCCTGGTGGAGAGTCTGTAGGAACCACAACCCTGCAGCTCCAACCCTGGCCCGGCTGCAAGTGGGGATCTGGGTGAGGGTTTCGAGGCAAAGGCAGGCCCTTTGCCCTGTCTCAGGAGCTCAGCCATGGCTGACTGGAGGGAGCAGATCCAGGGCTGGGACAATGGGACAGAGATAGGGTGGGGGGGTGGTGTGTGGTGAAGGAAAGAAGGGGAGCCATATGGGGCTCTGTATCCACATCTGTGCTCACAGTAGAGTGGGAGATGAGGAGGCAGAAGGGTTTGGAAACCCACCTTCCTCCACTGTGTGCCCAGAGCCAGCCCTGGGGCTGGCAGGTAAGGGAGGGGTTAAAGGGACCCCATCCTAAGGCTGATGCTCAGATTGGGGCTCACAGTCCCAGCCTACTATCTCAGCTCTATCGTCACCCACCAGAAGGCACCCTCATTATGTCCTGCTAGCCAGGGAGCTGTCTTCCTTTTGGAGTTGGGAGGCCTCGGAGCAGCAGCCCTTCCATCAGGGTTGGGCTTTTAATGGCATTTCAGCCCCATGGTGAGTTCTGAGCATGATCCCCAGAGGGTCTATGGTTGATCACTGGTTGAGCTGGGGAGCTTGGAAGGACAAACCTCACTTACTTCCTCAAGAAGCTCCCAGAGAAATGTTCTGCAGAGGCCAACAGCCCAGGTAACCTTGCAGTGGGAGGATGCCAGAAGCCAGGGAGAAGAGTGCAGCGTGCTCCCCCCACCCCACCCTAGGGCACCAGCATTGCTTTCTCTCCAGTTCTGTGTCTTTCTGGCTCAGGCAGAGGCCACAGGTGCTTTCCAAGACACAGTGGGAGCTGAGAGCATCAGGCCTGCTGGAATGTCTTTTCTCCTCTAGCAATAAACTGCCCTGTTTTGCAACCTCCTCGGTTTGGGGATGAAATCAGGCCTCCATGTCAGAATGTGAAAGGTCAGAAGAGGGGTGGCACTAAGCAGATCCCAGCGTGAGTGGGAGGGAGGGCAGGTAGGTAGGATGCGTCCTGGTGACAGGGGCTCCCTACACAGTGCCTTCCAGCTCTACCTCCTCCTTGGACACCCTGCTTTGACCCTGTTCCCAACAGCATGAAACCCCAGAGCTGTGTGCAGGCTGTGGAGATGGAACTTTGTTGGACGTTCATGGATCAGTAGACTTAAAGTAGATTGTTCAAATCTACTTTCTACAAATTGAGCTATAGATTCAACACAATTTCAATCAAAATTAGAAAAGAATTTTTTGGTAGAAGTCGACAAATTGACTATAACTTACAATCTACAAAAAGAAAGTTGGATGATGTATATTTCAAGATTTATAAAGCTACAGTATTGCTAGTGTAGTATGTCAGACTAATGGGAGTCC